>JAUZST010013499.1:0-10990 GCA_034779995.1 Parotocinclus haroldoi
TACACAAAGAAAGATAGAGAGAGAGAGACTTTTATAACAGATCATAATAATAATAATAATAATAATAATAATAATAATAATAATAATAATAATAATAAGAGATTTCATAAGGAATCAATGCAGTTCTTTAACACCCCGGGGTTTTTGTTTCCTCTGTGATTCTGAAATATTTTAAATGCGTCATCAGAAACATGTCAGAGAAACAGTAATAAACAATAAACCGAGATTAAAAGCGGCGTAAACTTATTTAATTCAATCAAACCAAGCACCAACTTAACAACAAAGCATAATTTATAACTCATTAGATTTATCAATTATTAACAATTACACTTTGTTTAGCATTTAAAATAAAAAGGCTCAAAAGAACACAAGCTCACCGCTGTTACATCAATTAAAGTCCCCAGAAACAACGCCTTCGGTAGTCATTATACAGAATATAATATACTTTAGGTTTATTTACGACATAAAAGGTTACATATAATATATTAAATAGACACATAAATAAATACAATTAATGTCCTGTTTACAGGATATATACATAATAAAATATAATGAATTAAATCGTTAACATCGTTTTTTAGGCATCAGTTTATAATCTGAAATATGTGGGGAAATGATGCCATCTGGTGGATAAAATAATGCATTACATAATTAGAGTTTCTCCTTTATTAATTATTTAATGGGTTTAATCTAACGGTGTTACACTAATTAATGTCACCCAGAAACACACCTTAATGGACTCATCAAACAGAGTAAAAAAAGTTAATTTAATAATTATTATATCATTATAAATTAAATTATTATAACAATTATAGGCGTTACACCGAGTAACGTTACAACACCGAGTTCGCTACAATAAACTAAACAATAAACGATCAATTTAATCAAAAAACAAAATTAAAGGATGACGAAGATCTAAACACAATTTATAATTTTGCTATATAAATTATTATATTGTTTAATTATTAATATTCACATTTAAACTTCGTATTTTAATAAAAAGCAGAAAAAACGCAAATTCACCGGTGTTACACCAATTAACAACGCCTTCTGTAATAATTATAAAGAATAAAATAAATCTTAAGTTTATTCACAATATAAAAAAAATAAATCTATAAATTATAATAAAGAATAAAAAATACAGTTTATATAACCACATAAATAATAAAATATGATTAAATTAAATAGTTTAGATAGTTTTTTTAGGCATCAGTTTATAATCTGAAATATTTGGGGAAATAATGCCATCTGGTGGATAAAATAATGCATTACATAAGTAGAGTTTCTCCTTTATTAATTATTTAATGCGTTTTAATCTAACGGTGTTACACAATTTAATGTCACCCAGAAACACATCTTAATGTACTTATCTAACAGAGTCAAAAACTTTAATTTAATATACGATATAAAATAATAATAAATAATATAATTATTATATAATTCTAAATTAAAATATAACAATTATAAACGTTACACCGAGTTCGCTACAATAAACTCAAACATAAACGATTCATTTAATTAAAAAACATCATTACAAGATGACGAAGATCTAGACATCATTTATAAGTTATTATATAAATTATTATATTGTTTAATTATTAATAATCACTTTTAAACTCCTTCGTATTTTAATAAATGCAGAAAGAACGCAAACTCACCGGTGTTACACCAATTAACGTCTTCCAAAAACAACGCCTTCTGTATTAATTAAAGAGAATCAAATAAACTTTGTTTATTCACGATATAAAATAAATAAATCCATACTTTATAAAATACAATTAAAAGGACAGTTCGTATAACTACATAAATAATAAAATATAATTAATTAAATCGTTTATATCGTTTTGTAGGCATCCGTTTATAATCTGAAATATTTGGAGAAATGATGTCATCTGGTGGATAAAATAATGCATTACATAATTAGAGTTTCTCCTTTATTCATTATTTAACAGGTTTTAATCTAACGGTGTTACACTAATTAATGTCATCCAGAAACACACCTTTATGTACTCATAAAACAGAGGAAAAGAAACTTTAAATTTACGATATAAAACATTAAATGTAATGTAATAATAGTAATACATTAGAGTCATATTTCTTAAATTACATTTAAAGAACTGTTTATATATCTACATAAATAATAAAATATAATTAAACGGTTTATTTCGTTTTTTAGGCATCAGTTTATAATCTGAAATTTTTGGGGAAATGATGCCATCTGGTGGATAAAATAATGCATTACATAATTAGAGTTTCTCTTTTATGATTTATTTAACGGGTTTTAATCTAACGGTGTTACACTAATTAATGTCACCCAGAAACACACCTTAAATGTACTTATCAAACAGAGTAAAAAAAATATAATATAATAGATCCATAATTCTTAAATTTAAAGGACGGTTTGTAGGCTACATAAATAAAATATAATTGTTTATATTTTATAATTTATTTATAATTAAATTAATCGTTTATATGAATTTTTAGGCATCGGTTCATAATCTGGAAATATTCAGCGATGCCATCTATAATGAAGTGCATTTGGGGAACATAAAATCTCCAACACAATTGAAAAAGGGCCATTCGTTATTAACACGTAAAAAATGCAAACACATTTGTAATAATAATAATTCTTATTGTGTTTTATTGTAAATGCGTCATCGGAAACATTTTATCAACAATTCTAAACGTTACACTGAGATTGATACGATAAGCTCAAACAGAAAAAAGATTAATTTAACCAAAAAAAAAAAAAAACTAAAAGGATGACATGAAGATCTAAACATTTATATGTTATTATAGTTCTGAATTATTCATTAATCACATGTAATTACACACACACACACACACACACTCATGAAACATCAGTACAAAGGTTACAGTAAAGGCAGTTCTAAATATACAGAGTCAGAGTTATTAAAACAAAACCACAGCAAAACTTGTTAAACCACAACATTTACAGAAACGCTTTAGAACATCAAACACGTCACAAAACATGAACACAAAGTATGAACCGAGAACCGAGGAAGGAAGCCAGAGAAAATGTTTACAGATCAGCATGAGATTTCAAAACTCTGGAGATCCTCCAAAACACATTTGAAGTTGTTCAGAAGCTTGAAGTTGCTCTGGAAGAAGTGATGAGAGGTGAGGTAGCTCCGATACAAACATCTGAATTTAGGGGGAGACACCTTAAAGACCCGCCTTCATTACTGCCCGTCTGACTACTCTAAGATCATCTGAAGTATCGTGAGATGTAGGCGTGGCTCCTCTGCTTCTGCTTGCTGTGGGAGATCTTCTGGAGTTCCATGCTGCACCTGGCATCGGTGATTATTACTAGACTCTGTGCTCCTAGCCAATAACTAACTACAGTTTCTCTTTTCTCTCTGAGCTAATGTTCTGGTACCAGTTCCAGCACCACCCGATTCAGATGTTTCTCCACATCTGCGTCACTCTACTGGTTTTCATCAACAGAAACCAGTCCCACCAGAGTGCAGTAACTCCCTCCATCATTCAGTTGTTAGGAGACGATGTGCCCCCAAGGACTTCCTGCTGGGGACTCGTTATCTCAAATCTTTTACATTACTCAATTTCTCTATGAATACAAAATATTTCATTTAACATCTGGGCCACCCAAAGAGGGCGACTCCCTCTGGTCCTCCCAAGGTTTCTTCCTTCTACATTCAGGGAGTTTTTCCTTTCCACTGTTGCCCAATTTGGGATTGGCCTTTTAAGATAATGTAATATTGTAAAGCTGCTTTGAGACAATGCTCCATTGTAAAAAGCTCTACAGAAATCCATTTGCCTTGACTGTGGTCTCCTGATGTTAGTCAGACCTTGGTTAGGGACTGTGTTGAGTAGCTTTAGGAAAAAGGACCTGGCTGTACTGTAGATAATCCTGGGTAAGGGAGGGACGGCTTGTTTACTTCTTGTTTAAATCACGAATCCCATTGTTTTTGGGTTCCCCCCCCCCACATACTCATACTTAAATACTTTATATACATGACTAAAAAGCCTGTTAGAACTTTTTTTTTTTAAATTCAGCAGTAGGTGAAGTATTTCTAGACTGCATTCGTCACCAATATTTTAACACCATTGCTTTATCCTGTAGTTCTTTCTTCCACACTTTGCTCGCTCCTGTTCGAGAGGAGATGCCTAGGTGCACGCGCTGTTTTTCACAATCATTTCTTCACCTTTCTCTCTGCACAACGTCTCAGAAATCACCAGCTGCAGACCAGCATCCCTCCTCTCGTTCCTCTCAGAAACACTTGGAAATGCTTCCTACAAGCCGCGCTGAGACGGTCAACAACAAGACTGCATTTGTTTCTGAGAGGAAAGGGAAGAGCGATACTGGCCTGCGGTTGATACTGGTCTCACACTCACTGCAGGGCTGGTGATGGGAACGTGACAGAATGCGGCAGAATTGCTGGATGAGAGAAGTTGAAGAACTGTCCATGGACAGAAGAGACGAACAGGTGACGGTGCTGAAGGCCGAGAGTTTGTAGTGCGGACAGTGACAGGTGAAAACGAGTCCAGGTGTGATGAGGTTGTTAGAAAACTGGAAGAGGTTGAGGTTGTGATGGGTTGGTGAAGAATGTGAAGAGTTGGTGTCCTCATTTGTGTGATGCAGAGACAGTGAAGGACGACCAGAGAGTCAAGAAACAGTAAGCCTAGAGCTTGTCTGATGGGAGATTGAAGGGTAAGAGGAGACCCATCTGCAGAAGAGAGCCCAAAAGAAAGAAAATCCTTCTGTATTTTAACTTGGCAGTGTTTTTGTTTTTCACGTATTCAACACTTTATCACAGGTAGGTTCATCTAAGTGTTCATCTACACTGTGATATGCTGTATACATTCAACATCGGTTTATGATACATATGCGTGGAATGCCGTACACAGTGTGGACTTTCAGGGGGTCATAAAACGAATGTACTCAATTTACATTATTCCTGGTGCAACAATTTGCTCAGTAGATAATATTAATCATTGCCACAAACCACATCTAGAGCTTACTAAAGAAATGATTAAAACCTAACTAATTACAACAAGAAATGAAACACTTACTGCTTCAGGTAGTCCATGTCACTTGCCACAAGCCAGCAGAAAGGTGCATGTTCGTACAGCCCAAACGGCAACAGCAGATTCCATGAGTTTTTCTGCAGCCCTTAACCTTGTTGGATCTGTACAGATTATGACCATTATATTAATTCAGTAAAGATATTTCTCCTTAGTAATATTCATTTGAAATCCCGATGCCTCGTTTAAAGCCACAGTTTTAACACCAATGACAAGTACACATAAAACTTTTACTTAACACTTAATTCCACACAGTTTTTCAGATGCCCCAAACAGTCTGAAGGGAACCTCTGTAGAGAAAATAATTACCCCAGTCCTGTGCTGTCCAATCCCTGTACTTCATGTGGAATATGCCTTTAGATGCTGAAATTATGGCTGCACGTGTTTAATTGGAGGTCACGGCGGTTATCAGAAGAAAACTTTTGCCTTCATAAATCAAACAGCCTGCTTTTCTAATCAGCATGGCAGAGTGATATCAGCTGTCCAGTCCTTGTCATTTAATTCCGAGCTAACGAGATCACTGAAACGATGTTGGCAGGCCATTTTGTAAAGCCGAAATTCAGTGATTTTTGTGACAAGGTCATTTTTAAGGCAGGGAACGATTTAGCAATTAATTATAGTTAACGGATTTGAACGGATCACTGTTCGCAATCTGGAGTTAATACAAATTGCCACTGACGCAGCAAACTTGGTGTGCAAAATGTGTGCCATTCTCAACACTTTTTGGCCACGACTGTAGAAATGAAGAAAGAAGTTATTTCTTAAGGGAGTCATCTTTAACTGGAGCGAACATCTGATCTCTGACCCACATAGCCTTCCGTTTAGAGTGTCCAGAGATCTTTCTGGGCTCCGCACGTGGCCAGCGGCCCCTGCAATCGTCCTGCGAGACAAGGCCAGAGTCGCTGACTTTTGCCAAGAACGCGCGTTTCAAAATCGACAGCACGCCACAAATGGTGCCAGGGATGTCAGAGGACGTTTTAGAGGAGTGCGAAGTGAAACCAGAGACAGCAGATTAGATCAGGGAGGATTATGCAGAGATACGACATGCATTAGGAGGCTGTGTCACAGTCTTACACAAACGCTTAAATCAGACGCCGCTGATGATTCTTTCGTAAATTAACGTAACTATGACGCAAACAGCGTCCGAGTCGGTTTCCTCCAATATCAGTGAGCTTTAATAGGTTAATTGGCATCTATAAAAAGTCCAATTGTGAGGGAATCTGTTTGCGCATATATCCTGTGTTTATGTTGTTTAATAGGTTATAAATAGACAATAGCAGTTATTTTTTTATGTACAGTTTGGCCCCTACGACTGAGCATTACACCTGTGCCCCTCTAAATTCTGTGTGCGCTCCAGAACTTTAAAAGAAAATTTCCGTCAACTGGACTTATTGCAAGGGTAAGGCGACGTGAAAAGATATTGTGTCACAATATTAAAGATATTTTCGGGCACAATGTAGTAATCAGTAGCAAGAGATTCCTAAGAATTACAATTCAGTATTATCCCGTATTTAGAAAAGTGATTTATATTCACAAATTAATCAATTAAACAGGACTAATGACGCTGACTCACTGAACACTAGGTGGCAATATTGAGCTACAATGGAGCCTCCTTAGTTAGTTAGGCGATTCCACAGGGCAACATTTTCAGAGAGGTGAAATGCCCAGTGCTGACTGATGCAGCTCCTATTGTTAAATAACCCCGTGCTAGGCAGCGTTTCTAAAAGGCCGTTTTTGGGACGTCCCAATGAGTTGCTCGTAAGCATATCTGTTGTGCGGGGACGTAACCTGGTCCTCAAGGCCTAAGTCCTGTAGACTTTGCTCCCTCATGCGAACTGTTCCTGCAGCTCGACTGCAAACAACTGCAAGCCATTACCGGGTGAAGCATAAACGTGAGCTTTCGTGTGCCCCCAGCTGACCTGCTCTACATGCCATTTTTTCAGTGAAGTGGATTGAAGGAGACACGCTTGTTGTATTTGTTGGCGGGAGGCCCGAACATTCTTGAGGATCTCAACCACAATGCCTTGCTGCCGAACACAAAGTGCAAAGGGCAGGAGGAAAAAAAGTCTTGCTGGCTTTGCCTTTTTAAAACGTATAGTCAATTAGGCACGAGGGTGTGAATTGAGGGATGCTGTCAGTTATTTAATTCTAGGTAATCAACATACTAATGATTTATAGTCAGCGAGTTATGATTTAGCTGTGTACAGCAGTCAACAGGCGACTTACAACTGAGCTGAGCGGATGAAGAACAACAAGGACCCGCCCAAGGACCCAAGGACTTGAACTCATAACCTTTAGGATTAGTAACCTAACCACTGAACTCTCAAATGTACCTTGATAAGAAGCCCAAGGCCCTCCACAGGTCTGTCTTCTTCCCAGTGCTTACCATGAGGTAAGCGAAGACCTGGGAAAGAGAGGAGCACTTTGTCTTCATGCATGTTGAGAAGGAACCTGAACAAGATCCTTATAGTTCATCAATTTAAAAGCCACACCCAGTCAGCAGGCGGTTCTGGGACGAATATGGCTCAGTTTCGCCCAGCTGTTGCAAGCCACAAGGATCACCATGGCGTTTAAAGTCATGTGGCCTACGTCTAATATAACCCAGTATAAGATGATATAACATTTTTGCATTTTGGACCAAACGTCTCCCAAGGGATGCATTTCTGGCTGTAATACTGACATCCAGTGTGAACATGTGGCCCTACAAAAAAGGCAAGTGTGGCCCAGACGTAATACATGTTAATCCTGTTTCATGACCGCAGTGCATTTGTAGTGACACTGTGTCCTTGCAGCTACGTCAAAGCCTCGTGATTAAATTAATTAGAAATCTGGAAACCTCCAGCACCTACACCAGCGCTGGGCCTGGATTCGATTGTGCTCTGCTCGGACATTTGGGTAATAGTGTGAAATGAAGAAATGTCATATGAATATAAGATCAGCAGTGGCACATGGTTAAGCTCTAGTTCTGCATGTTCTGGTTGTACTCAAGCTCTCGGGGCATCCTGGTCTGAATCCAGCCCCAAACTCCCTTCTGTCATTCGAATCCCTGTTTCCCAATCTAGCCTCTCCCTGCCAAGCTCTGAGACTGGTTTTATTTGTCAAAAAACTCCGAAACGCACATGTACGGCCCCTCCAAATCTCTCTCCCTCTCCGTTTTGGCAGTCTCTGCGGTACCTGTGGGACTGCCGCAATTTTTTTTGTCACCTGATGGCCCGTTTTATATTTATTCACTGCTTGATTTTATTTGCTTTTGAGGCTTATGTGATTAACAGCCACTCTGATGATATCTTCCCCACGCTGAAGGGCATTTTGCTCAGAGAGAGCGAGGGGGGAAAAAAAACGGGGGGGGAAGGACATGGCCGGGCTCCAGAGCTCAGTGGGAGTTTTCCTTAGGGCTTTGGACTCATGGCAGAAATAAAATCTGTTGGCTGCTCCCAAAAGCGGGCCTGCGCTATACTTTACGGGCCATAGACAGATGGTAATGTCCTCACTAATTCTGGCTCGTTTGGCCCACAGCGGCAAATAGAGCAATCCAAAGACACACACGAGGAACCCCCTGCGGCTTCACTGCAATCGAGAGGGTTGCTCCAAGAGCGAGCGAAGAGGGGGGGGCAGAAAGATAGAGGGGGTAAAGCTAGCGCACTGATTGCTGACTCAACTAATGGGGGCCTGTCACAGATAAAGCGTACAGTTATGTAACGATGAGGGAGCACGCTGCAGGACAAGGCAAACAACTAATATTTGGCCTTGGTGTCATGGCAACTGCAGACTGACACTTAATGAAATGGGACATGACCCGTACAGGAAGCACGAGGAGTGCATGTAGAGCTTCTCGTTAATCTAATGAAGGCTTTCATGCTGCAGGCGTGAACGTATGAAAGTCCGAGCAGCCGCTATAGGTACGAAGACATTGTTCACGTTACATTACAAGTTTATTCTAAAGTCACCTTTTATTCTGCAGACTGCTTCCTGCAGCATAAAACGAGCGTAAAACACACTTACGCCCTATGTGGGTGGAATTCGGTCTCCTGGGTTAACCACCTTGTTTACAGGTGGTGCTCGATCATTTCATTTCCCGTCTAGGAGTCTCCAGAGGAGGCTTTGTACTTATGTTTTTGATTCAGGTATCTGCAGTTGCTACATTCTTTCTAACTACTTACTACGTTCACTTATACTTCCTACACTTCAAAAGACAAATTAGTACTTTATGTTCACTACATTCACCTAATGCAAAAAAGAATAAAGTATACACTTTCAAATTTCGTTTTTCTATTATTATTACTACATTACTGATGTCATTCGTGAGCAGCAAGGCTATTTTGTATATTTTCGTTCCTCTTTTCTGAAAAAAAGATTGATATTAAAGACGATAACGTCATTTGTACGCTTTTTGCAGATGGTTCATGTACCATTATGCATCCTCAATGCCATGGATGTTGAGTAACAAACGTTTTTATTTATTTTTTTTAAAGAAAAAAAGCTGTTTAGTGTTTTTTTTAACCCTTTATGTTTAGTAGCATGTACTTTCCTGCTTCTGCATAAGTAAGACATATAAACTTCAACTTTTCTTTAGTATTTAAAAAAAATAAGATTAGTAATACTTTGTTGGGTGGTTTAGTTCCTCCTGTGCCAGGAAATTTGGTTCACGTCTACAGTATGTCTGTCAATACCACCAACAAACTCATTTTCTATAAGTTCCTAAATTGCTTTGGCTGACTTTGAAATAAGGAAACTCAACCTTAAATTCATTGTAAACTGCTACACTACAAGTCCAAAAGTCTCTGGTCACACACTTTCCACAGCCATGCCATCTCCTACAGGTTCCTGTGCCATGAAGATATTAAAACCTGCTTCAAATGGCCCAGCTATTAATTCAGTGGAAACATTAAGATGCAACATGACCTCGGTTGTGAAGCTCACAGAAGGGGTCTGCAGAAAACAGAAAACATTGTCTTTGCTCAGTTGCAACACTCACTACTGAGTTCCTGCCTTTGGAAGAAAATATTAGTTACATTTATTAAGCAACATTTCAGACGTGACAATCCAAAAGCATTTATTAGAAATTTTATGGATTAGATATCCATGGCCAAGCAATCAGCACTAAGATCACCACGGGCAATGCCAAACGTGGGCTGGAAAGGCGTGACGTGCACAGCCCCACCTTAGAACACCTTAATGAAATAAACATGTTCGTTTTGTTGCCGCTCCGCACACACGTAGCAGGTGCTTACATTTATAATATTAGGAATTAATATCTCAGCAGAGCTATTCTGCGAGTACAAGTGCATGACAGCTGAGCTGCTGCTGCTTTTGGACAATTCAGCATCACAAAACACCACAGAGAATTGTAGAAACTCGCCAAGGTAACTTGTTGGAAAGTCGAATCTTCCTGCACCCTGCAGCCAGTCTGTGCAGAACCTGCATGGCTCTATGCGGGATTTCACTCACCCATTTACTTACTACGGGTAAGGTGTCCACACAATTTTGGTCATGCACTATATCATACGATTTTCTATTTTCATTAGACGACTTGAGCTTGAAGTTTAAATGGTATTAATATAGTCAATTTCCGCATGGCAATAAGACGAGGATGTTCCCACGTGCTAGAAATGCCAACCTCAAACACTAAGTGAGAAGAGAAAAGGGGGTTTGTTTGAAAACCACTGAAATGTTAGTCCTATTGTTTCTGACGTGATCTGAATTCCGACAGTGGAAACGTGGCTCTTTTTTCGCTAACTCAGCAAAGTTAAATAAACACAGAACAGTAACCATTGGGGCCTTGACCAGGCAGGCGTGGACCCACGGCAGTGAGCAAACATGGCCTGATTGATTTACAGGTGGCATGCCTGCTGAGATAAAAATGCTTGACTTTGCCAATTCACTATTAATGGAAATTGAATCATGATGTGGGGCAAAGCTGACA
>JAUZST010013500.1:0-10989 GCA_034779995.1 Parotocinclus haroldoi
CACAAAACTGTGTAGTCTTGTTTATATTAATTGTATGTAGTGTATTGATTGTGGTTGATAACATTTAATATTTTAATTGGCTGACAGTCGAAATTGTTGTCATATTGTTATGCTGTATTTGATTTGTAATAGAAAAGCAATGTATTTAATTTGAGATAAATGCAAAAGCTATTCTCATTTTAGTAGTATTTTTAAACGTTTGCCCAGCCCACTTAAACATGGGAGAATGCCAATATTAAAACTTTAAACCAAGTAATTAACCAGTAGATTAAAACCAAATTCTTTACTTCACAACGTATTGTTTGGTAAATACAAGTAAACTTTGTATTTACAAGGTGTATGTTGTTATTTACAAATGAACTGATAATCAGGTGTACAGTCTCTGAACGAGGCACGTCTCAAATCATTGCCTATGGAGGGTGTACGCAAATATAAAATAAAGTGTTTCAAAGTGTGGTCAACTTTATTTCATTTGTTATTGAACATCCATTCCTGCATTTAAGAACTCTAGTACATTCAAAAATGGTATAGGCAATTAGAGCTAGTAATTTTGTAAGAAATAAAGATGTGATTTTAACAGGTGTTAACAGGGGATTGTGATCATGATTTATATAAATCATTTATATAAATGCAGCATCCACCGTAGCCCAGCCTAGGATTCCTTTCCAGTTACTCTGTGCTTAATTATTTAGTTATCATATACGTGAGGATCACACTGCTGTAGTGACACGACCCTCTTATCCTTTATCTTTGCGTATGCGTGCTGTGTACAGTTGAAGCTGATGAAACTGCTGCAGCGTTTACCTGCAAGTGTGGTGCGACGACTTCATAGAGAGCGCTATAAGAAGCCTTGCTGGATCACACCAATACCTGCGAGCCACAAGCTTTCTGACGACAATATTACAGAGTTTGTGGAGTGCATGAAGCAGCCAGTCCTGATGGCCATGTTCAGTAAGACGGGTAGTATGGATGCAGCCCAAGCTTTGCAAAACCTGGCTTTAATGAGACCGGAGCTTGTCATTCCTCCTGTACTGGAGAAGTGAGTCCCTCTATCTGTTGATTATGAAGACAATGGGCATATTTAAAAAAAGGGTGGACAAATACGTAGTCATATTTCAAGATGCATACATGCTATTGTTATTTCTGTTTACTGTTTTTTGTTTGTTTGTATTTTTTTTTCATCAGAAAAAATCAAAAAAATTTTTTTAATTATATATCTTAATTAGCCATTATAATATCCCAAGCTGTGAGACTTGCTATTCTCTTCTTGCAGTAGAGCAATAATTTCAAGAATGTACTGTCACGATAAAAGGCAATGACTCCACAAAGCACCATCAATAAGACAATCTAATCAACCTCCATAGTGGAGATGCTAAATACAGTACTTATCTGAACCCTCCATCATCCCATGACAGCACCATTTATAAGTGCTCCTGCCAGGAAAATGGCCCATGAGCTATCCCAGAATTAAACCCCCCTTCCTTATTTTACCTGGAATTTTTATGCACAACAGTCTCTGGAGTTTACTCAGAATGGTGCACTAAATAAGGATCGTCCACTGAGTGGTTCTCTGCCGGAAATGAGTTGTTATTAAGAAAGGTCAATGGAGAATGAGCAGAATGGTTCGAGGTGACAGAAAGACTGGGGTAAATCAGATAACAACCACTTTGCAAAAAGCTACATAGAATGCACAGTATTTCAAACCTTGAAGCACATGGACTACAACAGCAAGCGACCATGTCGGGTTCTATTTACTTCAGCAGTTGTTAAAAAGCTGAGTGCTCAGTGAAAGAAGATAAGCTCATTTTAAGGAATTTGTATAACATAGTATCTATAACCATGTCAGTAGTTACCATTCTTATGTCAAGTTTACATTTCTAGTATTTCCAGCTAGATATTTGTTAAAATTACTCTTTAGATATAGTTTGAGAATCTTTCTTGTTAATGCAGAAAGTGTAGAGGCACAGACTATCAATTTGATTGCTGTCCTTAGCATGTGGTCTTTTCCATGTTTGTTGTAGATGCTCTTGTTTCTATGGTACTCAGACATACAGTTGTGTTCAAAATGATTCAACCCCCACTGAAATTAAGTGTTTTAGCAAGTTTGACATTTATTTTGTTCATTTCATTTATCTTGTTTACAATTAAATCAAAGAGGCACTTTGCAAGTTAACATTTATGGTGAATTAAACATAAACGTTTTTTTCTGTGATCATCATCAGTTTTATCCAACCCCCAAGTGACATTCATTCTTAGTACTTAGTACAACATCCCTCAACATCCCAGTTATAACGTTTTTCAAACGTGAAGAATAGACACAAGTGTCTTGCAGTGATCTACGAGTATCTTATCCCATTCTTCATGGGCAACGACCTCCAGTTCAGTCACATTCTTGGACTTGTGCACTGCAGCTGCGTTCTTCAAGTCCCACCAGAGGTTTTCAACAGGATTTAAGTCCAGTGACTGCGATGGCCACTCCAGAATGCTTCAGCCCTTTGCAACCAAGCTCTGGTGGATTTGGAGGTATGCTTGGGATCATTGTCCTGTTGAAAGGTCCAACATCTCAAAAGCCGCAGGTTTGGGACAGACTGCATCACATCTCCTAAGATCTCATAAGATCTCCTGGAACTGAATGGAATTCATGGTACCTTGCACACGCTGAACCTTCCCTGTACCTGTAGAAGCAAAACAGCCCCAAAGCATGACAACTGTTTGTTGGATAAAACTTATGTGGTTCCTTGCCCTGCTGGGTGATGGAATTAAGTTACTCTATCAACTTCCGCATGGTCTTAATGATAGTGATGATAATGCTCAAATAAGGACATTATATGTAGTGGTACGTATGTTGAACTAGAGAGTTAGAAATGAGCGTCCTCCAGATTTTTGATTTTCTCTTTCTCTCTCTCTCTCTCTCTCTCTCTCTCTCTCTCTCTCTCTCTCTCTCTCTCTCTCTCTCTCTCTCTCTCTCTCTCTGTGTTTGTGTGTGTATGTGCGTGTGTGTTAATCTTCACCTCCTGCAGAACATACCCTGCAATGGAGACCCTTACTGAACCACACCAGCTGACTGCTACTCTCAGCTGTATGATTGGTGTAGCTCGCAGCTTGCTGAGTGGGGGGCGCCACTACCCAGAAGGCCCTGCTCATGTGTTGCCCTTACTCATGAGGGCCCTGCCTGGTGTAGACCCTAATGACTTCAGCAAGTGCATGGTATGTCTCCGGATCCTAAAAATAACGTCTAAACATGAACCCTTGTGTATACTTTTGAAAGTAGACATCAAAGCAACAGCTGTCAACAATTAAACAGGAACAGTTGTACAGTACGTTCCTCTGTGAGAGCTGTGTTATTAGACTTTGCAGCTGATTTTCCATTTGACTGTGGGATGCATGGTATTTTAAGTGTTTCTAATAACATGGTATCCATAATGCTGAACATGGTATTTTACTGTTCAATGGACAGTAAGTGCTCAACAATGTTTTCTTTTTCAAATTCCTTTTATCTTAGATAACATTCCAGTTCATTGCTACCTTTACTACCCTCGTGCCTTTAGTGGACTGCTCTTCAGCCCTTCATGAGCAGAATGACTTAACAGAGGTAAGAGACAATACTGTTTCTTTCATATGCAAGAGACCTCATTGGGTTTGTCTTACTTCTCAAAATGCTATTTTTGTTTGGGGTTTTTTGTTCAGATGGAGAGAGAGCTGTGTTCAGCCTCAGCTGAATTTGAAGATTTTGTCTTACAGTTTATGGACAGGTAAATGAGTAATCAACTGTGGAAGTGTATGTGAATGCCATATAAGGACATTTCTAATATTGAGGTTTGAGAAGTGTTCTGCCATTCACTTGTATGTGTGTCTCTGCCTGTGTCTCTGCCTGTGTCTCTGCCTGTGTCTCTGCCTGTGTCTCTGCCTGTGTCTCTGCCTGTGTGTGTACAGATGTTTTGCACTTATAGACAGCAGTACTCTGGAGCAGACACGAGAGGAGATGGAGACGGAGAAGATGACTCACCTTGAGAGCCTGGTTGAGCTGGGCCTGTCCTCCACATTTAGCACAATCCTCACTCAGTGCTCTATGGAGATATTCAAGGTTTTTTTTTTTTTTTACCTCAAACTTTTTTACTGCACAATTTACCACAAGGTTCAGATCCTAGAAACTAAAACGTAACTGTTCAAGATTTACATACTAGGACCATAGTAGAAAGATGGATGATTTTTGATAGGCTAATCTTAACTGAGATGACTATTCAGCACAGTTCTGCAGTTCTCGCTTCGTAATGAAATGCCTGGGAAATGCTTTGCTCAAAATACAAGGAACGGTCTCAACTGCCCTTCAAGCTCTTCATTAAAAATGCTGGTTTAACACCTTAAATGCATCCACATCGAGCCTTAATTGCAAAGCTCGCTCACTATCAGTGTTGCCATCTGGCCATTAACTTTATTTTAGTCAAATGTTTCCACTTGTGTTCTTTGTTGGCCAGACTTTCAGTGCGTGTTCTGAGTTGTTGTAAGCATTAGTTTATAAATAAATATTTTAATTAATTTAATGTACACTGAATTTGTACACCTGTTGTGGCACACCTGTTTGTACACTCAGTATGCTGAGTGACCTTAAGTGGACTTGAATAGTTTGCATATTTTAGTATGATATATTGCTATACAAGAGAAGCTTTAAACGTCTACTTTTGAAAATGTTATTTTTTGACCAAGCACTGTTGCATCAGTCTTAACTTTAACAGGTTTCCATTTATTTTTTGCCTTTTCTCTTGGGGACACTTAACAGGTAGCTCTTGAGAAGGTCTACAACTTTGCTACTACCAACATATTTGAGACACGTGTGGCAGGTCGAATGGTAGCAGACATGTGCAGAGCAGCAGCTAAGGTACCTGAGATCAACACTGCACATTTTAATATAAGGTCAAATACATTTATATAGCCCATTTTACCATGGAGCAATCAATGAAAGTGGCAAAGGAAAACTCATTGAAAGGAGGAAACATTGGGAATGCTAAGACTCAAAGGGAACCAAGCTTCACGGTCAGCCTAGATGTTGTGTGAAAATGAAGCTAACTTTAATTATTTAAGGTACTTAATAATTTCAGTGAACATAACAGTAATGTATAAATTAAAAGAGAGAACGTATATAAAATGCCCCTGTTCGGTAAATTGGTGCTTTTAAGACTCCCATTAGTGTGTGTATGTAATGAATTTGCTGTCTATAGTTGTTCCTGCCAGATTTGGTACTCATGTCCTTAGAGGCTGGGTTTTGGTGGCATGTCATGCTCAGTCACCTGGTTTGTAACCTTTCAACACTCACCCCTGTGTTACAGTGTCATCCTGCCGAGGCCCTCAGACTGTTTGTGCCACATTGCTGCAACTCAATCACTCACATCACTTCTAGTATGTAAACCATTTAGTGTTTATCCCATTGTGCAAGTTGAAGGGAACTGTTATTGTTACTGTATGATTGTGTTTTTTTCAGATGAGGATGTTTTAAATGAGGAAGAGCTGGATAAGGAGCTGCTGTGGAACCTGCAGCTGTTATCTGAGGTGCAAAGTCACAAATTCACAAGTATAATATAGAGAACATGGAACAGGTCTAAAAGCAAATTTCCTTTCATTGCTCAGGTGACACGAGTGGATGGAGAGAAGCTTCTGCCCTACCGTAGCCAGCTAGTACAGATTCTTCAGCTGACCCTGAGACTGCGCTGTAAGCAGGGCTACAGTCTGGCTTGCAACCTCTTACATCACATCCTGCGATCCATGGCCCTTACCTACCCCACTGACTACTGCAGCGTACCTGGTGGCTTCAACAGGCCACTGAATGAATACCTGCCCATTAAGGTAACATTTGAGTATGTGGCAATAATATGAAGACGTTGTTTTTCCACCCCAAAATGTTTCACAAAGCAATTCAAGTATCCTAAATAATGTGCAATATAGGCATCTTGTCGTTTAGCAGACATTAATATTGTTAATACAATTACAATCGATGCATTTCTGACCTTGCTTATAAACAGAATGGTGGCCACTATGCAGGGGTGGGACTTGGACCATGAACCACCACAGGCCCGTGACGTTCCATATAGGACAGAAAAGTTAAATAACATGATTTAAGCTGGGTTTAAAAGAGGAGCGTTAAGTAGGTTGACATGCCAGTTCAATAAGATTTGTAATTAGAGAGCAGAAATACAGTCAAACCCCATTATCTGATTGCACCTAGTTCTTGAAAAGGATTCAGTTAAAGAGTATCAAAATAACAAGCTTTCTGTGTATATTATTTATTATAGTAAATAATTCTGGTGTCTTCAAAACACCACTTTTTTCTGTAATTGTAGAGTGTAAATAAAAGTAGTAACATGTCTGTTCTTCATTGTTCTTCACATGTCATTTGTCTTTGTGTTAATTACTGAAGTCTAGCATCGTATTGATGGGAAGAATTTGGAAGGTGCAGACAGTAGCAATACAGTCGGTTCTGGTTAATGGGACCACATCGGGACGCGATGGTTTTGGTCCTAATAACCGGCTGGTTATATAACATATTAAATGTTTATTAAACCTTTATTATGCAATTTACACGTATAACGAACGTCCAAACAAAAACTACTGTTGCTTATAAAATGTATTCATTGAAAAATAAATTTGCAAACAAGTTTTTCGAAACGATCTACAACACAAGGCATAGATACTCAGCATGCGAAGCATAATACTGTAAAAAAAACAAGTTCTTACTAAATTCCAGTCAACGTTTGAAGATGTTATGCAGTGTGATCTGACGCGCTTTTGCTGTGGCTAAGTGGCAATTTGGGGCTTCTTTTTTGTAGTAAATAGAAATGTTAGGCAAAGACCTGTAGGTGGCAGTAGAGGGCTGGGGAGAAACTCAGGAGTTTTCGAGTAGTTTTGCCAGACACTAAGAGTTTCTTCACGGATATTACGCATTTCTTATTCCTTCTTCTTTGGTCCGATTAAGTGGAATTCTGGTCCAAATAAGCGAATAACATTACATGTATATAATAGGATTTGTTTCGGTACTTTAGGATTTGGTCCAAATAAGCGGCTGGTCCCATTAACCGGATTCCACTGTATTCCAATTGATTCTCACTTTTTTCCTTGGTTCCAGTCTTAGTTTGTATTTTGTTATGGCAGGATTGTGGGTAGCAGGATTAAAATACCCCCTACGTTATAGCGACAATTTGAATACTGGAGCTGTTAATGTTGGGGTTTGACTGTATGTGCTTACATTTGAACTAAATTTGTGATCTATGACAGAGAAAATGTTTGTCAGCAAAAAAGCTGTTTTTCATGTGATCACTTTGCAAGAGAATTCAAAGAATGGAGCTTATAATAGAAGAAGAAGAATCATTACACTTGTGTTCAGTGAAATTTAGTGCAACATTCCAGGAAAACGTATATAAAATGGTAGTTAATGACACACATGGTGTTATCCGTCTGACTTTTTTGTTCTCACTCAGACATCTCACCTCATCCCTATAGGCACTTAATCGTGGATGTGCAGCTGGTTTGTAGTTTTTTTTTTTTAGATCCACAGGACAGATGTTATCGCAGAATAATTTTCTTGTCTCTTCTCAAAATGGGGTAAACGAATATATGGATCTCTTTGTGACATTCTTGTTTGTCTCTTTAGGACTGGGGCCGCCCGGGTGATCTGTGGAACCTGCAGATTCAGTGGCATGTTCCTAGCGCAGAAGAGAAAGCCTTTGTTTTTTACATTCTGGACCTTCTGCTTCAGCCAGAGCTGCAGCGCCTGCAGAGATATGCCCAGGGTCAGCAGGACATGAGCAGGTTAGGACAGGGGGTCAACGAGCAGCATGGAATGCAATAATGCTGCAGTTCTTGAAACGTAGTTGTGATTCAGTAATTTCTGCACTTAATGAACATACACTTCACCAAAAATAGGTCATATTTCAAAATGATTATGAGGAGATTAAAAAAAGCACTATTTCATTAAACAAGATCATCAGAAAAGCAAATGAAAAGTCAAAGAAATGTGTGCAAATTAGATGCAAATTGAATGAAATAATGCAAATGAGATGCAAACTCAATTATTGTGATTGAGTAGCAAGTGACATATTCATGGAGTGCCACACAGTGACTGTTCAGTAGGGTGTATGGTCACCCAAGAGTGCCAAAAAACGCAGACAGTGATGGGGCATGTACAGGATCAGATTGCCCAGCAGTTCTCATGGGATCTTCCTTATATTCATTTTGAATTATCCCCACATTTTTGGGAGTAGTGTATTTGGGAATTATTTGAATCTACTAATCACTAAGAAATGTCTAGATTTGTACTGGTGTTGCATAGTTCAGATCATGTTTAGTTTTCCTTTAAAGATAATTGATAGATGTTTACATGTGTTTTGTGCCCTTACAGGGATGACGTCCTGCAGAGCCTCTCCATTGTACAGCATTGCTTGTTAGGAGCTGGTTGCATGCTCCCCCCCCTGAATGGACCCCCGGTCACTGGCCTGTAAGAGTTTTAAACATTGTATTAATGGTGCTCTGAATATATTTGGCATTAATTTGAATGAAAAATATTTAGTGCTTTGTTATTGATGGTAAATATGTCTTGCCTTTACAGAGTGCACAGCATGGTTAGTATGGAGGAGACAAAGAGGTACATTGGTGTTGATTACGGTGAGCCAAAATAACACTTTGCAGTACCTAATAATCTCACAGAAATACACTGTTTACAACAATTTGAGGATTTTTAATCATGGGATATTACATTTTGAATTATCCCTTAATTTTTGTGAGCACTATATAAGACAATCTTCAAACTTTATTATATTTTAAGTAATTTTCAATATCCAAAAAGCCATTTTAATCTGCATTTAATTATGAGCTTGCCTGATCCCCCAAGTTAAAAGAAAAACAACCAAGTCTTAAGGAATTTTTCTGTGGCCTTAATGTGTCTCAAAATGTCTGAAATAAATTTCCCGAAATTATTAAATATGCCACAAACAATTACATACTTTCTTTTTGTTTTCGCATAATGCAGTGTGCAATTTCCAGATTTCTTATGCAAGTTAGCTTATTGTTTAATGGCAGACTGAACTGGCTGTAATTATGGCTCTAAGGGGACACCAGTTTCAGGTAAATTTATGGCTTGCCTTAAATTAGTAGACACAGTACTGGAGGTGTGTGAAAACCTAAATTGTTTTTCAAACATTTTGTCAGTGGGTGCTATTAAACATTTCTATTTAATTCCCCCATCCCTGCAGAAACTCTGTTTAAGAATAAGCGAACCTGGCAACCGCTTTACACTGTTAAGTTGCATTACGTTTGTGTACATGCACAGACTGGGAATCTAGTATGAGTATATGTACTGTGTAATTAACTCAAATCTGGCTCATTTTGTATTTCTTAATCTGATTTCTAGATTGGAGTATGCAGTTTACATGACCACTTGAATGATCAGATAACTGCGTATTAACGCGCTCAGTGATTACATACCACTTGTCTCGTTGTGTTACATTACATTAATGTGCGGCTGCTCAAGCTGACTGCACCTGTGCTAACCAGAGTGTAAAGGAGTAGCAATGGGACAGCATTGTCATGCCTTTTTGACAAAAGTAAGGGGATATTTCATTATGAGGGACATTTCCTAATTTTTCTGAGCAGTATATTTGCCGCCACTCTTTGACCCAGGCTGATGGTTACACTTTTTTTTGATCAAAGCTGAAAGTTTTCAGGTGTCAAAAAGTTGGTGCATATCTATCCGATATCTGCCTCTTCATAATGATCATGTTGGTGGTGTTCCCACAGATGATTCCAGAGAGAACTACAGAGAGGCTATTTGTAAAGTCGTGAGGCAGTTACTGCGTGAGTGCTTTATATGAATATTCAGCATTTCGTTTTCTATAGCTAGCTCTGCTTATAAATAACATTTACTGTTTTTGATTTAGATTACATCCTGGAGCACTCGGAGGATGACACAAAGTCTCTCTTTGCCATCATCAAGGTGAGTGTTTGCTATTTTATGTGATTACCTACAGTGTTTTTAGAAACGTTGGCAAATTTGTAGCCTGCAAATATACTGATGCATATAGTGCTGCTACACAGAATAAAAATAAAAACCTCCCACATGTTGTTATTACAAGTTATGTATAAATAGCAATTGTTATAAGTTAAATATATGCAATTACAATAAAGTATCTAGCTGATTGGAGGTATTCATGTTGGAAGTTCCTTTTCAGGTTGCGAACACTAATGAAAATACCATCTATGCTGCTCTTTGATGCTTAAGCCAAGCATAAAGTAAAATTTGATTCATTCATTTAAATGCACCATTGCAAAAACTGCAAAAGCCTCCTATGTGAATAGCGCCTTCAGTCTTTTTGCACTGTAAAAGTTCTAAATTTAACAAGATTTTCTTGGGCATTTCTGTCCAGTACTGCTCTTTTGTACCTTGTGCAATTGGTATATGTTAGCAAATTTAAAGGTCTGTTTCTTGTATATTTTTGGTAGCATATCCATATGCCCTTGTCTTTTAAATGAAGATGACAGGCCCATGAATTACATATCTATTCAGCTTTCAAGGTCTTGTGGCCTGGGCTTAAATATACACTATATTGCCAAAAGTATTTGCTCACTCATCCAGGTTATCTGAATCAAGTGTTTCAGTCACTTCCATGGCCTCAGGTGTATAAAATTAAGCACCTAGGCATGCATGAACTGTGATAGGATGCCACCAACAAATCCAGTCGTGAAATTTTCTCACTCCTAAATATTCCACAGTCAACTGTCAGCTGTATTATAAGAAAATGGAAGTGTTTGGGAACGACAGCAACTTGGCCACGAAGTGGTAGGCCACGTAAACTGACAGAGCGAGGTCAGCAGATGCTGAAGCGCATAGTGCTTCATAGTGGTCTCCAACAGCGGAGGCAGATCCCACCAGAGTGCAGGAACTCCCTCCATTGGTTGGACATAAGGAGACGATGTGCCTTCAAGGACCTCTAATGACTCATTGTCTAA
>JAUZST010013501.1:0-10989 GCA_034779995.1 Parotocinclus haroldoi
AATAATGCTGAATGGTAGTTGATTTATATAAAAGTAAGCGATACGGACGCAATAGAGCATGAGCTCGGCAACGTACAGAGCACAAGAAGAAGGAGAATCGGGGCACATCCCAAATTGGGGAACGCGAAGTGCTTCAGAAGTATCAGGAGGCGAGCGTGAGCTTGAGTCCGTGAGAAGCTAAACGGAACAGCGTCCAGCTGGATGTGGAGGTCCTGTGCTGGTAAGGTCAGTTGATAACGTCATGTACTACCAAACACCTTATGGTAGAGAGATGTTGTGGGTACACTTTGACTGTCAGTGATGAGTTGTTGTCCTTACGTCTTGCAAACCTCCCATTGAGCCTTCAGGTATCTAGCAATTTCATTGTTCCATAGAAGTTCCCCCTTGTTCTTCCTCTGCACCACTCATTGTGTTATGAGTAGTTATGTTACCATGCATTGTGTCCATGCCACGATGTAATCATGGAGAACGTACTTATGCACATCTAATCGCTGCGTTCTTTGAACACCAGAGGGCGCAATCATCACATATATGGCATATACAGAATCTCATAAAAGTGAGTACAACCCTCACATCTTTGTAAATGTTTTATCTTTTCACGGGACAGCACTGAAGACATGCCACTTCGATATAATGTAAAGTAGTCCGTCCACAGTTTGTACCTTCTACAGCTGTCACCAAAAGTGAGTACATCCCTAAGTGAAAATGGCCAAATTGTACCCAAAGTATTGCTACAAAATCCTGTCATCATTCTGTGCTTCGCAGAACTGGACCAAATCTACGTTTTTATAAGGAACTAAGTTCTGGTGTCTCACGTGACAGGTACTCTGACATCCAGGCAGATGTGGAAAAACCAGTCTGCAGTCCTGTGAGTAACACAAGCCTGGAAATGTACTTTAAGGCTAGAATAACATCTAAATAACACGAGTAAACATAAAAAAATGACAATTATTATAGTATATTATTATTATTATTATTATGATTACTATTCATGTAATTTATGATATTAATATGAACAGAGGTTTATCATGGCATACACTAATCATGTTTATGTTCACCACAGGGTAAATCCTACAAACGCTCATTACCTGATGACATGAGGCCTGGACTGACTATTTTGTTACTTGTTGTTACTTCAGATTTCCATGGGTAGGTATTCATTAATCTTTATTTATTGCTATCTGCTATCCTAGATACTGGAAATGAATTCAGAAGCAGGGTTACAGAACAGTAGCCTTATTAAGCAATAGCCGTCCAAATCAGTAACGAGCGACTATGGTTCCTGATTCACTATTCAGTACACAGTGATTAAGGGTCACACTAGCACTTGCTCGTGTTTATTGTGTTTTTCTTTATTTTTGCTTTACAGTAATGGTTTCTTAGTGCCAATAAGTCTCCATGGGTCCTAAAAAGGTTATTTATAACAGCCAACCAACAGGAAACTGTATCTTGCACAGCACAGGCTGCTTAGCAGCTATGTTAGTGCCCGAGTTCACCAGTAGAGTAAGTGTGTTCTAAAAGTTCATCCAATTCCAGCAGCTCCTGCTCGGTCAATTCCTTTTTTGTCAGTGAGTGTACAATAAAAACGAGGGGAGAGGCTTTATGCACAACTTCCATCAAGGAAAGTCTCATTCAGGAAATTAGACAGCATTGTAGATTTTAATGAACTAAGTAATAATAAATTACTTGTAGTGAGCAAATATGAAGGACAGTTGATTTAAGGCAGTGAAGATACAACTCTTTGAAACTATCAACACTCTAACATTGCACTGTAGTTATATGTTGATAAACAGAACCCCCCTTTTTTATTTCTTATAACACTTGGTACTAATGACGACCAGAATGTTCTGAAGTCTATCATGATGTACAGTATATGCGCAGTGCAAATTCTGAATTGCATAATCTACAGGGCATAAGAGATTGTCTGTACATTTCCACCTTATGTTAAAATGTTAAAAGAGAAAGTCATGGGTTGTTTTTCCACCAAGTTGACAGCATTAACACGAAGGTGAAAATCCTCCTCAATATTCGAGGATGCTGATCATCTCCAGAAGATTCAAGTTCACCATTATCATGTGTTCAAATATATTAGAATAACAGCATTTAGCAGCTATATGCTGCATTACGTTCTGTGAATGGAGCCAAAATGGATGTTGACCGGACAGTACCATAGTCATAGTCTTTGTAGGCTACTATACAGGTGGTGAATATACATATGGTAGGGGAACCAAAGAAAACCGTATTACTTACAAAACGGCAGGCACATGCTAGGACAACAATGCTTTCGGTCTTGTTGCATCAGTCGTAGTCACTGCTAAGTTGGCAGACTGCCGAGTTCATATTAGGGGTCTCTGGGAGAGAGTCCATAAACAGATTCTGTAAAACAGAAGAAATAATGAGGTGCCTCCTTTCAGTGTAGCTTGCTTAGCAGACAAAGGGTGTAAACGAGAGTCCAGTACAGTAGAACCTCAGTTATCGTTTGCCTTTTGTTAGTTGTTAGTGTACAATTTCCCACGCGTTCGTCACTCACCGAGTGTTATGACCTGTAATATGTGTACTGTTTCTTTAAGAGACCCTCAAACTGAGAGCATTGTGCTGAATTACACTGCTCACAAAAATAAGGAGATATTTAATTATGATGTATTTCATTTGAAATATTTCCTAATTTTTGTGTAGTATAGGTAAGACAGGATTACTGGACCAGGCTCATTTACTTTATTTTTCCTGCTTATTTACGTAAGTAACACCTACAAACTTTGGTTCTTAGGTTTATGTATGAATGTAGAAAAGCTATAAAAGCAAGTTTATTAAGGTCGTTGTAGTCAATAAACTAGAGTAGTGAAGTATCCTCCAATTTGAGTGCAATTTGATCTGTTCTCTGGTCTTTATTATCTCCGGAGCCTTAAGAAGGTACACCTGTCTTCCAGGATCTTGGAGAACTTCTATTGCTGTACCATTGAGAACATACTCACTAACTGCATGGTACGGCAGAATGGTTACCCACCATTCAGGACATATACCAAAAACTCTGCCTGGGCAGGGTGAGGAACATCATCAAGGACGCTTCTCACCCAAACCACGGACTTTTCCCCCCCTCTCCCATCTGGTAGGCGTTACAGGAGCCTCCGCTCCCGCACCAGCCGGCTCAGGCAACGTTTTTTTCCTGAAGCTGTGATCATGGAGAACGCTGCACGGACACTTTACATTGCACTGTCATTACCTGCACATTTATAATTCTGTATATATTGTATATTACTACTACATTTATGTAAATATCACTGTATATTGCATTTCTGGTTGGATGCTTACTGCATTTCACTGGCAGTGTACTTGTACTCTGCACAATGACTATAAAGCTGAATCTAATCTAATATAATCTAAACCTGTACGTATAAATGTATTGCACTATAGTACTTTAAAAAAAAGGCCTGACTGTAGCTTTGCTTTGTATCCAGTTGTTGTTGTTGTAAAATATGATTACGTCTTTGTTTCACGTTTATATATGTTTTCTGTTGTTGCTGATGATTGCTTTGGACACACAAACCGTTTACCTTTAAAGAGTTAAAGAAGAGTTAAAGAATACCCATGGTAAAATATAAATCCCCTATAAGTAGAAGTCCTCCCTTTAAAGATCCACCTGAGTAAAAGCACAAATGTATTTGCCTTCATATTTACTTAAGTATTAAACATTAAAGTACCATTATTGATTTTGGCTCTAATTGTGGCTCTAATGTCTTATTTACGCCCTGGCTGGAGCATTGCTATTGCTATTTTTGTTTTGTCTTTTTCTCTCCCTCTTTCCACGTGGTATATTTGGGGGCTGTCACAAAGCGAGGATTTAGGATTCACAAAGCAAGGATTTACAAAATGGAAAGCAGCTTTAGACACTCCAGTCCGAGCCAAATAACCACGCAGACACAGCAGATTTTTGTATCAAGAGTAATTAAACTCATGGCAGGTGTAATGTAGAGAGTCTCTCGTTAATGATCTGGTTTATCTGTAATTCTGCTCTAAAAGAGCATCTCATTGGGCTTAATGGTCTCCTTCAGAACTCAAACTCTTTTCTTAATCTGCTCAATGATCTGGTTCAATGATTTGAAAATAAATCAGGAAATAGGAACGGTCGTTCTTAGCATGAATTTGTTGGAGATATGAGCAAAGCTATGTAGGAACATTTTAGCAGTGCTGCAATATGAGGGAATCATGCAGAATTATGCAATTGACTTTGATTTTCTCCAAAACTGTACAGTAAAATGATATGAAAAATTAGTCAGGGAATAGGAACGGTCATTCTCAACAAGAATGCATTGGAAATATGAGCACACCTACAATACTAACCGTTCGGCCACTTATAACACTTCTATCATAAGTCCATGAGTATACGGGCCAATGAACACAAGCAATGACTTACTTGCCTGCAATGAACTGAAGGAACCAATTTGGCCACTCTGAACTTTTGTACTTATTTTGTTGAAAGATTAACTGAATATACTATTATTAAGACATTTTATATAAAAAAAAATCTATACTGCATGTAATATGACTAAGGGCTTCCAACTCTTTATAGGTTTTAGCATATATATAGCCTATGTACGCTGGTTACAAAATTAGGGGATATTTCAAAATGAAATATTCCCTAATGTTGTGGGGCAGTATATAAAAAGAGATCCCTATAAGTAGAAGTCCTCCCTTTAAAGTTCCACTTGAGTAAAAGTACAAATGTATTTGCCTTCATAGTTACTTAAGTATTGAAAATGAAAGTACCATTATTGATTATGGCTCAAATTGTGGCTCTAATGTCTTATTTACGCCCTGGCTAGAGCATTGCTATTATTATTTTTGTTTCGTTAGCAGTATTATTTCCCCCTATCCACGTGGTATATTTGGGGGCTGTTACAAAGCAAGGATTTAGCTTTCACAAAGCAAGGATTTACAAAATGGAAAGCAGCTTTAGACACTCCAATCCAAGCCAAATAACCACGCAGACACAGCAGATTTTTGTATCAAGAGTGATTAAACTCATGGCAGGTGTAATTATCAGGTTTATCTGTAATTCTGCTCCAAAATAGCATCTCTTTGGGCTTAATGGTCTCCTTCAGAACTCAAACTCTTTTCTTGATCTGGTCTTGTCAGCCCCGTTGCAGCTACTTGCAGGCACTGACACAGAAAGCCTGAGAAATTAAATGAATGTGGCAAAACCTGCGTTGCTCTAGAGATTCACCCATCAAAGAAAATTAATTCAGGAATAGCCAGGATAATTCTTAGAAAGAACCTACTAAGGTAGCCTTTTTTGTGAATGTTTCAGTATGAGCGAATTCTGCAATTGGTAAATGCATGTTGATACATGGGGTGTCTTTTACTTTTAAATTCCCCAAAACTGTACAGTTCAATGATTTGAAAATAAATCAGGAAATAGGAACGGTCGTTCTTAGCACAAATTTGTTGGCGATATGAGCAAAGCTATGTAGCAACATTTTAGCAGTGCTGCAATATGAGGGAATCATGCAGAATTATGCAATTGACTTTGATTTTCTCCAAAAGTGTACAGTAAAATGATATGAAAAATTAGTCAGGGAATAGGAACGATTGATTTCAGCAAGAATCCGTTATATAAGAAATATATATATATATATATAATCCGAAATATAAGTAAACCTACATTGATCAGTATATTTACCACTTATAACACTACAAACACAAGCGACGGCTGACATGACAAGGACTTTCAAAGCGAGACAACTTACATATTCGCAGTGAACTGAAGGAACGATATGACCACTTTAAACTTTTGAACTTATTTTGTTGGACAATTAACTGAATGGACTATTACTTTTTATTTTATTTTAAAAAACCAATACAGCATGTAATTTGACAATGGGTCCAAGTTATACTTTAGTCCCTTTAGGGTTTACTTGAGCAAACGTACAAATTGCCTTACAAATCGTAATTGCCTTCATAGGCAGTTAGGTATTAAAAATTAAGAAAAAAGTACTACGAATTATTACGGCTCTATTGTGGCTTTAATTATGTTTCTAATGTCACTCTCAGTGACCCGCAGTAGACCCTTGATTATTTCTGTTCTGTGACTCTCTTAGAAGCTTATGATCTTCTTGCCCTTGGTTTTTGTAAGAGGAAAGGCCACTGTTCTTCAACCTCAGTAATGCTGGCTGGAGAGCAATTGTTTATCATGTGGCGTTGATAAACACATGTCAAACTCATTGTCAATTATCCATGCCAGGTACGACCACAGCTCTGGGTCCAACAGACTGAAACATGGCTACCATGTTTTTCTTTTTGTTTTCTAAATCTCTCTTTCTGGGAGACAATTTGGCTACCACTTTATGCAGCCATAGCTGTCTACCTTGCATCTTATTGTTTTGGTGTCCTTGGTTTCCATATTTTGTCACTTATGTTATTGCATTTGACATATTAAACTCTTGTCTTAAGCTGATTTACAAGTGAATAGTAGCTTATTCCCAATTGTTCTCCTTTTTATGTTGTGTCCACAAAGGTCAAATAATATTTTAATACAGTTTTGCTACCCCCACACAGGCAGCCCTGTTTGGTTTTGGACAGCGTTTCTGCATTGCACTTACTACAATTCTCACCATGGCTCTTCTATATGCAGGGTTAGCTCTCGCCCCTTTTGCATTGGCACTGAGCGGGATGCAGGCATCATCTTGTCCCAGCTGGCTGATCTATGCATTTTGTGTTTTTAATCAAAGCGGATCCAGGATGGTAAGGCATGTATGAGCCATGTGGACATCTGTCAGTGACATGTCCAAAAATGAGAGAGAAACTGTCTTTTCATTTGGCATACTGCTTTCATATGCATACTGCATACTGAATACTATTCAGATCTTTAAAGACAAAATGAAAAAAACTCTGATCATTTAGAATATATGGGCTGCTGTGGCTTGAGTAGGTTACATTGTTTTAAATGAATATTTCTCACCTTTTTTGTTTAAATGTCTGGATGAATTTGCAGCACTGTATTGGTGTTAAATGATGCTACAAGTCATCCTTCTCAACATAGGACAGGTTCTCCTTTTTTGTGCCTCTAACCACTGATGAAAGGTATTGAACAATAACTAATAGCTTCTCATGGTCAAGTTGAGGAACCCAGGACTGGCTTGCCTGAGGCAGTGGTGCTACCCACCGAGCCACCATGCTGCCCACAGTGTAGCTAGTGGTGGATAATTACCTTTAACTCAGCTTCTAAAGTTTAAAATCGAAATATTACATCTATTACATTTAATAAATTGTAATACATTTAATGAATGTACACTGGCAAGTGTACACAAGTGTACACATAATGCATATTAATAATATACATATTATATATATATATATATTTTTTTTTAATTATTATTTTATTATTTTTATTTATTTATTTATTTATTTAAAAATTTTTTATTTTTTTCCCATCCACTCTTAACCCAGTAGCTGCTGAAAGTGGCCAGAAGGTCAAGGGTTCATATCCCACCTCTGCCAAGCTGCCACAGTTGGGTCCTTGAGCGAAACCATTAACCTACAAGTTTTTGGGTTATAAGATTGTATGAGTTGTAAGTTGCTCTGGATAAGGGAATCTGCTAAATAATGTACATTTTAATCTGCTACCCGCTCTTCTATGTAGGGTCAGACACCAGTTTTTGTTAGCGGTGCTCTTTCCCTCTTTTTATGTGGTATATTTGGGGGGGTCCTTCATAAAGCGAGGGTTTCCTAAATAAATATATACTGACTCCATTGTAGTACTTGGGTTCACCGAATAGAGGATTACTGTTGTTCACTAATTTGTATCTTGGCAACAAGTTGTGGCAGGGATATGTAGTGCTTAACATTTCTGCCTCACCAGTCATTGTATAAAGGAAAGTCATGTTATTGGCTCTGTTCAGCACTCTGTTCAGAAAGTCCCGCAAAGTAAACAGTACAGTAAAATGTTTTGCAAACAAGTAATAATCAGTCTTAACAATGTTAAAATAAAACAGTAAGGAATATAGTTAAGGAACTTTAGTTGTGAGTGCTACAATAGAAAAACACAATACAAATGTCACTATGCATTTTGACAGCTGGAGTTTTCGACTTGAATTTGAATTTTTCCAAAACTGTACAGTAACATGACATGTAAATGAATCCAGGAATATCTGTGAATCAGTATAATTATAAACAAGTGCCTTGTAAGGATCAGCAAACCCATCAAAGAACATTTTTTCATTACTTTTATACGTATCATCTTCATGAGTGCTTGGAACAGTATTTCTGTGGTGTTTTGCTTTTTTTTTTCGCCAAAGCTGTAAAGTAAATGATATAAAATATTAATTGAGGAATAGTCAGGTTAATTCTTAATAAGAACAAATTAAGGAAACTTTTGCTGTGACATTTGCTTTAATACGAGGGAATTATACAATTGCTATATGCATTGTGATACGTCTTTCCTTACCTTTAATCTCCCCCAAACTGTAAGTATAATGACTTTTTAAAAAAATCAGGGTGAAGCAAGGGTCATTCGTAACAAGGATCCACTGGAAATATGAGCAAACGTATTTAGCAGCATTTAAGGAGTGTTTCAAAAAGAGGAATTGATTCTATGCAGTTTGTCTCCTACATATTGCCTTCGATTTTCTCCAGAACTGTACAGTAGAAAAACATGAAAATGAATCATGGAGTAGTAAGGGTCATTCTCAATAAGAATCCATTATAAACATAAGCAAACCTATGTAGCAACAAAAGCAACATTGGCTAATAGTGCAGCAATAAGACAAAATTACGCCATTGGCCATTAAGCGTTCTTTGACATGGTGACTTTGACTTTTCCCAAAACTGTACAGTAAAACAGCATGAAAATTAATCAGGGAATAGCAACGCTCGTTCTCAACAAGATCCCACTGGAAATATGAGCAAAAATAGAAGGATTTTTAGTGAGTGCTTCAATACGACCACAAAGCCTAATGCATGTGCCTCTGTTCATTATTATTAGGCTGTGTAGTTTTTTTTATTTTCTGCCTTTGATATTTCATCGAAAATAATCAAAATAAGAACATTTTGAGCCATTGCATTTAAGCATTTCATTTCTGCGTTTAAAATAACATACTTTTCCCTCTGGCCGTTTCCCCTCGGTGTTTAAACGTTCGTCCACTTGTAGAACTCCTACCGTAATTGCAATAGTAAAAAGGCAAAGGTGTAACTCTTAATAGGTTTTAACTTACATACAGAGATACTCAAGGTAAAATATTAATCCCCTAAAAGTAGAAGTCCCCTTTAGTAAAGTAGAGTTCCACTTGAGTAAAAGTAAAATGTATTAGCCTTCACAGTATTGAAAGTAAAAATACAACGATTTATTACGGCTAATGTGGCCAATAGTTATGGTTCTAATCCGGTATTTATGCCTTGCCTGGGGGGCATTTCTTTAGATTTAGATAGCTAATAACTTGATTTTTAAAAATGACTTGATAGATAAGTACATTTATTTTATTCGATTTTTATTAGCGCTTTCTATGTCATATATTTGGGCACCTTCAGAAAGCAAGGATTTACAAAATGGAAAGCAGCTTTTTACTGTTGTTTAGTAATTTGCACTCGTATTTGTATAGCAAAGTGCGGTAGGGTGATGCAGCGTTTAGCACACCTAACTCAAACTGTAATAACTGTTCAGATCCAGACCCAGTTTTAATCTATCTAGAGTTTGTATATCCTCCCCATTTGTTACGTCACAGGACAGTAGCCTACACCCTACGGCTTTAAATAAAGCAACCCACTAACAGAGAGGTGTTGGGACTTTGCTTTCCTTTGCTTCGGTCCTGAGTTTTAAAGAGAAAGGTAAGAATTGATTTAATCTGCCGTCTACATTTATGAGTTGAGAACACTTCTACCGTAAGTGCATGAGTATACGGGCAAAAGTGACGGCTCACTTGTCCGCAGTGAACTGAAGGAACTATTATGACCCTGAACTTAATAGCGAATAATATATACTTTATAATATTATATACATGTTAAGGATTTTTAATGACTGCTTCAATTCGTTCACATAGCCAGAGGCACGTGTCTGTTTATTTTTCATTTTCTGTGCCCATGCACACACACACACACACACACACACACACACACACACACACACACACACACACACACACACACACACAAACCACTGAGAGAAAACACAAACTTAAACAAGGACTAAATTCTACCCGAGTGTACTCCGAGCCCTGGCCGTTCCATCTCTCCTCTCCCCCTCATCATCCTCAGTCCTTCCTCTCGATCTCACTCAGGATCCCAGCGTTGTCCTTTAAGCTTCCTTTGCTTCCCTCTTTTTTTAACAACTGATTCCGTACCTTCGTACTGCTAAAGCGGCGTCTTTCCGCTTTCCTACGATCTGCTCAAATGTCAGATTATTGTCTGGGAGACGAGATTCCCTTCGGCTCTTGTGTAGGAGATGTAATCAGACAGGTCGTGGTTAGAGGTGCCTAGCTGGAGGCCAGCACCGTGATTCATGCTGAAGAGAAAGGGAGAGGGAGAGCAGGAGGACGTAGCAGGTCAGGACGCTCAACGTAAGACGACGAGGAACTATTCTTGGTCTTGGAGCTATTCCGGGACGCCTGTCCCTCGTGCGTTTGATCTACGACGCATCCGTCGCGCAATATTCTCCGAAATCGTATCTCATAGAGAAATGATATGAAACGCCTGTCGAGGTGTGACTGCTCTGCAAGAGCTCCTTCAGCATCGTGAAGCTCAGCGACAGGCAGAACAGCGCGGCCGTGTGAACATCGAGTGTAAAATAGAAGGTAAAATATACATAAATAAAATAAAATATACATAAATAAAACGATTCAGTTTCAAAAAATTATAGAAATAATCAAGTATTGAGACACAAACCAACATGTGGCCAAAAGTATTAGGACACAAACGAACATGTGGTCAAAAGTATTAGGACACAAACCAACATGTGGCCAAAAGTATTAGGACACAAACCAACATGTGGCCAAAAGTATTAGG
>JAUZST010013502.1:0-10988 GCA_034779995.1 Parotocinclus haroldoi
ACATACAGGTTGTAATGTAGTAAAATAGGGAAAAATCCAAGGGGGTGAATACTTTCGCAAGGCACTGTATATACATACATACTTAATAAATAGTCAAATGTGTTTAGTATAATGGATCTCAAGTAAACTTTCCGTTGATTCACAATCAAAATATTGCCCATACCTAGTATAGGAAGTACATATTTTTCTTTTACAACATATTGTTTTGAAAATGTTACTTAAAGGGATTTTCAAAATTCTCCAAATTCATAGTTAAATATGAAGTATTTATAGTTCAGTACTTCTCGTCCCTAAGTAGATGCTGTATCGAGTTTGTTTGCGTGCAAAGAGTTCTCATTCACACATTCCCTTGAATGTTTATTTTCACAAAGAGAGCTGCAGACACATTTCAAGTTAAGGAGAAATCCTGTTGAAAGAACCTGCTCAGTGAACTGACTATAGTGAGTGATAAAGCCTGAGAATAGAACATCTGGTAAATAAACAAAATGTCATAAAACAAGGAGACCATAAAATTTTGAAAAAAGCTTTGATATTTGTGTGAATGTTTGCCCAATATACATTAAGATGAAAATTGTTCATTTGGTTTTTCTAATGGGCCATTATCCTTTTTCTGTAAGTCCCCAAGGCCTTGAGAGATGTTTAGTAATTAGAACTATATAAGCCCTATTTTAGTTTTCAGTAGGATTGGCAGGAGAATTGCAGCAGTAAATGACACAGTTAACTGTATTCATATCACACTGTACCTGCAGGATCATCAAACGACAGGGCGTTTTCAGACCACACTTAGTAGAATGTAAGAAAGAAAGAATGAGAGTGAGTTTCCTGGGGACTCGGTCCTATGGAGGACATAGAATGGGAAGATATTCTTAAACCACTCTATTTCTGCTCTTTCTCTCAAGTGATTTCTTTATCTCAAGGCCCAGACCTTTAATGTGAAGTACTTGAATCGAATGTATTTCATATCTCGTGAGGCTAGGCAGTATAAACTTAGTCAGTCACCAGGGGCAGCATAAAATAAATCTTAACTTCATATATAATTATATCCTGTCTTACACCGTCCTATTGCAGATCAGGAAATTGTGAACAACTTATTTAAAAATGGTAGCTATCTGTCAAATGGCCTACAAAGCAAAACATTGCTATCATTGTCCTTATTTTGTGGGGACACCCTTGGTCTAGTTTTGATCAGGTGACACACACTGCCATCCTAGGACTAGGAAGAATCTGGAGTTGTGGAACAGGTCTACATTTACACTGATAAGTTTGTCAGTATGCATCTGGCTTGCCAGGTTGTGGACCTAGGGACTTTGTGTCACCTGATATAGACCATGTTCCCTTCATATGTTATGTAGTCATACTATATGTTTGCTAGTTACTATATGTTTTCCTATACCTCTTCAAAACCTTTTAGTTATTAACCTTAAATTGTTAAGTTTATAATAAACATAGTGATTATTACTTCTACTAAATTAGCTAATGTCAGTCTGGCTCAGTTGCCCATTTATCTGAGTAAAATAAATACGGTAATAAAACAGATGTTAGGACAGTGGTTTCTATATTCTTCCCATGTCTGCATTTTTTTCTCTCAATCCAAAGATGTGCCAAGTCAGTTGGTGCCTCTAAAGTGTCCCTATGGTTGTGTGTGTCTCTGTCTCTCCCTGTGATGGAGTGATGCTTTGTTAGGCACTGGGTCCTATGGCCTTTAATTGAATTAAGCAGGTATGAAAATAAATGAAAGGAGGAATAAACCTCTGTACCATGGGAAGAGATTCTCAAATGATTTGGTATTAATCCACTCTCCCTCCCTCCCTCTCTCCCTCTCTCTCTCTCTCTCTCTCTTTCTCTCTCTCGTGTGATAGCACGTAAGAAGCTGGAACAGATGGAAAATGGAGGCTGTGATCGGGAGGGCAGCAGCATGGGCAGTCGATCAAGTTCCTCAGGTGCAGCTCCATTTTTTTCCCCTGTATAATACTAATCTCAATAAAATCTCAGGCTGCACTTCTGGTGCATTAAAAGATTCCAATCTTGTGCAAACGTTTAGGAACCCCTAGTAAGTTGACATGTAGTGAAGACTCCAGGCTCTGTTCTGAGAGTCAGTGGTTGTTTTGACTCGCATTGTGTTGTCATGTCCCCAGTCGAGTATTGTGGGTGTATTTGTCTATCTTTGTCAGCTACCTTTGTCTCCTCATTTCTAGTGTGTGATTATCTTTGTGTGATTTCTCCCTCTGAAGATACAAAGGATTGGAAGTGAGGATGCTAATTACTGATGACAGATTCTTTTAAACCAAAATTAACATCAATCAGGGCATTATTGCCCATGTTTTGTTTAAATATGATGTGTTTTATCATTATTCAACTCAGTCATTTAATGGTTTCTAACTGAACTACATATAAATAGAGCTGTCAGTTTGGATAAAAATGTGGTTAGAATGACCAAATTACCTTCAAAATCAGAATTTTACACTACTCACAAAAATGAGGGGATATTTTATTTGGGCATGTTTCATTATGAAAAAATGAGCAGTAAGAAAACCTTTAAAGCTTTAAAGCAAACACACTTTTAAATAAGCCGTATTTCATATATCTAGAATGCCAGGCAATTAAACGTGCATCTTTATTATATTTATTATTATTATTATTATTGTTGTTGTTGTTGTTGTTGTTGTTGTTGCTTAGTGATTTTATTCTTGGCTGAGTATGGATTTAAAGGGTTGGAGCACCTGAGTTGTAGCTGAGGTGCTGTTTTTAAGTTGCACCTGCAGGAGAATTCCTTAGGGTCACTAGACTGCATGTGGACTCTCAGATTGAACATAGCTGAAAGTGAAGTCCATTTTCACATAGCATTTTTCAAATTCTATGTTATCCTCACGACCCACTTTACTCTATTTTTGCCTTTTCTTACCCCAAGGCATTATAAAACAACAGTGTGAAGCATTTGTGCCAATGCAACTACAATTCCTGGAAAAGACTGCAAGAATCAAAGTTGGAATGGATATTTTCTACATACAAATGTACATTTATCTCATTGAATTGACAAATGTGTGAATTTTAATATTATTTTGCAAACCCAATATGCATTTAAAGAAATCATAATGCATTTGAGACAAAGGGGTGGTAGTGTGAGTGATCAGTGTACTTGGGTACAGGGTGTTGGGATTTGCCCATGGACTTTTTCTTTGAGTGATTGGGATCTGTTCCGTAAGGCTTTGTTTTCTCCCATCATATCTTTTTCTCCCTCTCTCGCTCTCAGGCTCTCTAAATGCTCGAGGTAGTACTTTAGATGATCGCTCTCCTGAAAACCAGTCTGTGGTGGTAGTGGACAGCTTTCCAGAGGTGGACAAGGCTGTGTTAGTCGAGCGCATTGTCCGGCTGCAGAAAGCCCATGCACGCAAGAATGAGAAAATTGAATTCTTGGAGGACCACATCAAACAGCTGGTGGAGGAGATCAGGAAGAAGACAAAGTGAGTCTGATAAAGGACTGTAAAAAGAAAAAAAGTCATTACATTCATTTTTTTTCAACCCTATTTTCTCCTCTGTTGTGCTAAAAAAGCGAGAGAAAATTCGAGAATGATTCAAAAGTACAGTCATGTTGATTCAGGAATGAATACAGTGAAGCACTACAGGTCTTGACATTAACTGTTGATACTAAATGAGGTTTTCTGCTGTTCAAGGTTGAGATAAGAAGTGGTACTATTTATTATTATGACTGTTTTACTCTCTTGTAGTTAATAATAAACCTCGACTCTCCAGTCACGTAAATCATGTAAAGAAAATCACTGCCAGTTACCATAGATGAATTATTCATATCACTTGACAGCAACCAACCAGTGAAGGACAAGGGAACTAACGGTTAGGGGGACTAGTGATTTATCCAAGTAAGCAAGTCACCACCTTTTTCTGTATCCGAGATGTTTAGAATTGGTTAGTGTCGCGCTGATTTTATTTCCTCAATCCCTTTTTTTCTTATCAATTTGACAACTTTCCTCACTGAATGTCTACCCAGTCCACCAGCTACCAACCAGCAAACTCATATGCATCACTTCTGACATATCAGTGTTTTATCATTACTGGGGTATAACTGGCCAATCTCTAAACTGACCAATTACATTTGTTGGGTTCACCCTGGAGGTTCTACTGAATTTTAAACTCAGTAAACTTATAATATAAAACTTAAACCGGTCTCCTTGGTGCTAGGATAACAAATTTCACAGCAGCACCACATGAGCACGACTTAGTGTAAGTGATAAGTGTTCCTACCCACCGCTCTGCTACAGCTGAAATGATGCACTCCTGCGCCATTAGCCATGATTGGCTATGTCATCAGCATGTATGAGCTCAAAAGGTTTCATTGAATGGTTTTAGTTAGCTACAGCGATGCTTACCTGAAATACGTTTATGTTTTGTGTGTAAATACACACATGATGGCAGTTGATATGGTGGACTTGCTGCAAACTTCAGGTTTCAGGAATTCACTAGGACAGTCATTTGGATGCCGTGTATCATAGATACTTTGAATTAAAACGAGAACCTTGATTTGATTTTTGTTGTGCCTGGAATCTTAAATGCCCTTGTGAGTTTATGTACTGAATTGTCAAATAACCTTTCCAAAGACTTTTCTTGTTGGTGGTGTACTCAGGGTCAGACTTTACTAATCACAATAGATAGTAGCTTTGAATGAAGTATCCTGTTAAACTAAGGGCAAACCGAACTGTTTTGGTTTGTGTTGTGAAAGGTGGACAGAGCTGGAGCAGAATAGTCGTTTAATGTCATGCATGGATATTTTTGGAAGGAGACTGCTTTAAAGTGCTGTAATTTAATACAGGTCTTTGCCCTGAGCTTATATTCCTGAAATGCTGCTCTGTTTATGGCCTATGTCCTGCTGTTATACTTTGGGTCCCGGCATTCGTGTGGATGTTACTTTTATACATACCACCTACCTGAACGTTGTTGCAGATTAAGTACACCTTTGATGGCAGTATTTAATGATGGTGATCTTTTTCAAAAGGGTAATGCATCCTGCCACATTGTTGTGATAGATTAAGGAATATGTCCGAGAGTTTACTTGGTTGCCAAAATTCCCCAATCTCAATTTGAATTTTCAGGTCTTAAAGGATCTGCTAGCAAATATCACAGGTCAGCTTCAGAGGTCTTATGGAGTCCATGCCTCGATAGGTCAATGCCTTGGTGGCACGACGGAGACCTACATAGTATTGGTCAGGTGGTCTTACTGTCATGGCTGATTAGTGTGTACGGCTTATTAAACTGCATGGATTGAATTTAACTCAGATTACTTTATTATTTATTCTGATTCATTTGAGCAGGTTTTATAATAATTTACTGATGGATACGTGTATTAACACAGTAACACTAAGGTGTATGGACAGAAGTTTTCATATATCTGAATGATGGTACATGATTGTTTTCGTGGTTCTTTAATGAAATAAATAGCATGGATGTATGTTCTTTATGATAATTTCATGGAAGTAAGATTTTGTTTGTTTTTATTCTGTTTGACCATTCCTCATCCTTGTGGTTTAACTTGTAGTTTTCTTAAATGCATATCTTTCTGACTGACCTGCTCCTGTCCTTGCTTTCTCCTTGCTGCTCAGAACTACTGCAACCAAGAATCAGGCCAGTGCCAGCCTGCCCTGGCTATAGCTTTATATAGAAACAAAGTCAAATAATTTCAGGATGTGGTTATTCAGGAGCATCAGACAGCATCATTCATAGATGTTATTATATTGACAACCCCACTATACTAGATTTGATTTGATCTCTCTTTAGGTAATGCATAGGTTTAGGCCGTTCTTTTGCATGCAGTCATGAAATTTCAGGCAGCGTTTAATTTTTTTGTTATTTCTGTTAAATACTGTCATGATGGAAATTGAGTCCAAATGGACCCAAGATAAATTTAAGGTAAGCCAGTCTGATTTTTTTTTTGTAGTAGCCATTTTTATATGAATATGTGCAATATTGTACTTTGTCTATTCTACACTTAGCCAGTTTATATACTTGATTGTTTTCCAGTTTCATAATTCCACCATGCAATGTATTCCCTTAGATTACTGATGACCAAGAGGTTCATAAATTATCTGCTGTCTACCTACTCTGATTCAATATGTAATTAAAATAGTTGACGAGATTTTGCGAAATTAGAAGCAAATTTGGAGTTTTTAATATTAATTATAATAATAATAATAATAATAATTTAATAAATATAATTTAATAATAATAATAATAATAAGTTTAATTTATATAGCACCTTTCTCAAATCCAAGGTTACTTTACAGCAACAGTTTTAAAGTCTTTTAATTTAAAAAAATGACTTTTTTTCAGGCTGTGCATCACTGTGTTTAAAAATGTGTGGAGTGCATGAAATGGGAGAGATTCTGTTTTAATTTTCCTCTTGGAAAAAAAAATCCACTATAATGACAGGGGCAGAAACAATTTCAGATTTGTATCGGCACAATGTTGTGTCCGTTCTGCTTCAAATTAAGCCACTTCAAATTAAAACAGGCCATTATAACTTGTGTAGAATTTAGTGCAATTTAGTCTGGAGATTTTATCCTTTTATTAAAATGTGCTCATAAGGTGTGACTGTTTTTCTTGGGGTTTTCACAGTGTATGTAACAAACAGTACTGAAACAAGCATGCACAGTAGTCACTGGGAATATCAGGAGGGTCATTACTTGTACTTTAATTATATACAGACTTTTGCTTACTTAATAGAAATGGCTTTACGTTTCTTAGTATGACTTGAGATGTTAAAAGTCATTTTGGATTTAATTTATTAAAATGACCTTCAGCAAGATTGATTTATGACCATGTTTGTTTCAATAAATTTTTTTTACACTCCCTAAAACTTTATTATGGGAGCAGTAAATACAGTGATACCTCGCCACTTAAACATAAACCCTTTTGGAAATTCTGTTTGAGTGCCAAGCAGTTTTGTACCCATAAGAAAGAATGTAAATGCATTTGACACCAGTAGTTAACTACGTTTTATCATTCATAGTGTTCAATAGTAGTTCAAATATAAAAAGAGGTTTGTTTTAAATATGTTTTGCTGAAAAATCTGATTTAATCATTACAGTGCTATACATTTTTAACAAAACATGTGCACACATTTCAAGAGATTGCTAGAGTGAGTGATAAAAGGAGGAGGAGTAAAAGGAGGAGGGAATTATTACTTGGAAGGAGAGTCCGATTTCATAATGACGGAAGGCAGTTCACCTTCTGTAGTCTTCACAACTGGTTGTGCTGCCATAGGAACTCCTGCTGTGTCCTGCAGTGGACTGGTGTCCTTTCCAGGACTGGCTTCGTATTGAATTCCAGGATAGGCTTAAAACTGGCTCTTATCAGGATAAGCCGAGTTGAAATGAAAACAGTATTAAAATGTAGTAAGGAATAAAATAATTAGCCATGGAATGTTTGTTTATGGGAAATGTTAAGGCATTAGTTTCTGTATGATATAGATTTATTGTAAGGTTGATGACCAAGGTCTTAAGTTATAATAGGAAATAAACAAAGATTGAGTTTTATTGTTGCTGCTGTAAACTACTGGTCACCTCTACAGCCAGTCAATACTGTGGAACCATGAACCGAGGCGAAATTTAAGAGTGTAAGGGCAGAAGTCCGGCTCTTGTGCGTGCGTGCGTGCGTGCATGTGGGTTTGAGAGTGTGAGTGTAACTGCTCCATTGCTTGTTAGCTCACGTTTGGATAGAGACTGTTCTAAATCGGCTGATGAGAATTTTTGCGCAGTTACTGGTGTTTGTTTTTTGATGACTATCCACTACCTATTTTACTACTGAATGGTGTTCATAAGTGTATGTACCTGTCCTCTTGTAAGTAGTACTCATTTCTTTGTTCCCCCACTGCGTGTATATTCTCACTTACCTGTATCTATACTGCTCACAAAATTAGGGGATATTTCAAAATGAAATATCCCATAAAGAAATATCCCCTACTTTTTGTGACCTGTGTTTAAAAACTGGTTCACATTTACTCGTTGAGTCTCTGTTTCATCAGGCGCATCTTTCACGTTGTTGTTATATTGTTTATCAATGCATTTTGGCTTCTCCCAAACCGAAGTATCAACTGATTAATACCATCCTCCAAAGTGTTATGGCTTTAACATACACGAGGCCATCACAGTACGTTACTGTAGGGAGGCTGTGCACATGGTAGCGTTCCGCCTGTTATTTGCTACTAACAAAAATAGGGGATATTTCAAAATAAGTGTACAATGTAACTACGGTAATGTCTGGTCAACGTCTTACATAATGTGGTCATTAAGCATCTATTTTCATAAGACTATGTACTGAAGATGGAGAGACGTTGTGGTATATATCCTACCTTTTGCTGTATCCTCTTTCATGATTGCCTTCAGATTGACCTCTTCCCTAAGCTGCATTAATGGCAAAATAGCTGTTACAGAACATTTCCAGGCTGTCACTGTCAGGGAAAGTGTGCATGCACGCAGTGTAACTGAGTGAGATTTATCATTATCGTTTTTGTGTCCTACAGAATTATCCAGAGCTACGTACTCAGGGAGGAGACTGGAGCTCTCTCTTCAGAGGCATCTGACTTTAATAAAGCCCATCTGAGTAGAAGGGGGGGCATCATGGCCTCTCTGTACACATCACACCCAGCTGACAGCGGCCTCACGCTCGACCTCTCACTGGAGATCAACCGCAAGCTCCAGGCAGTGCTGGAAGACACGCTTCTCAAAAACATCACGCTTAAGGTAACATGACTTGTCTTACTCACATCATGTCCCCTACTTCAGCTATTTGGGATTTATTCACTTGGTTCTCACATGACATGATTTGTTGTGCGCTATTAAGTCCCAGTATGCGGTAATTTGGGTATTTATGGGTCTCTTGGGAATTGGTGCAGCACCAGTGCCCGTTGGTATCTGCTGATGTAATCACAGCATTTATGCGGCTGGGATTTCAAGCGATAGCTATCAGAAACAAAGCATGTTTAGCAGTGATTGATGAACAAGATGCAGTGCGTACATTCCCATGCTGTGAATAGGCTTATCCCCACTAGATCTGAAGAAGGGTAGCGAAAAAGCATGTGAATTTAGTGCCATGCAATAAGAGTTGTGCTTTACTATATATGGGAATGCATTAACAAGAAGATCAGGTAAAGAAAAATATAACTAAGGAAGAGTGCTTAGTGAGAAGAGAGTTCCAACAGGATCAGTAAAGTCAGAAAGAGATTATCAAACAATCAGATTGTCTTAAGAGAAAATCAGCAGGGAGCCTTGCTTGTCTTGTTGCCCTTATTTATCGTTCTCACTTACTCCTCTCTTTGTGTCTCCAATGTTCCCTTTTTGTAACCCTGGGCAGACCCCTTTCACTGTGCAGGTGCTTTAAGACATTTAAATTAACAGCATTTAGCATGCACCCTTATGCGGACGTCCTTATTACAGCTATGCCAAGAGCTAAGAACCTTGTTCAATGGAAGCCTGGGAGAGTTGAAAATGAAGTAGCATAGTTGTCCAGATATGGGAGGTTTTGGTTTTACTTTTTTTTACTTTTACCTATGAAAGTCATTACTCGTGCCTTTACAGAGAGTAAATCTATATCAAGTGATGCTGTCAAACAATTACATATTCCGTTGACCACATTATCACCAAATGACACGATGGCACTGCGGTAGCCTAGCGGTTTAGGTACTGGACTCTAGACCAGATGGTCATGGTTCAAATCCTACTTCTGCCAAGCTGCCACAACTGGGTCCTTAAGCAAGGCCCTTAACCCAAAATTGCTTGATTTGTAAGACTGTATAACTTGTGTAAGTCGCTCTGGATAAGGGTGTCTGCTAAATTCTGTAAATGTAAATATTATCCTCTGAAACAGTTTTTGTTTGAAAAAAGTACTATCTAGTCTTACAAGGAGGACAGTGTATGCTTTGAAAGAATGCATTCCCTCCTAGGTTTTCCTCCTCCTGTCCCCAGAGAATAAGCATGCCCTAAGTATAATTATAAGTGTGCCCTAGATGGGATGCTGCTGCAGTCCCAGGAAATTGTTCCCCAAGCGATCTCCCATCCCTCAGGCACGGTCGGTTTGTGACTGTGTATGATGCCTGACCCTGTAGCACATGCAGGTAGTATTCCCCACAAGTGTATTAGCCCTCTGTGTATTAGCTTGAGTGCCCAGAATGAAGATTTAATTGCGCACACGCAATAGATTGTTTGGCTTGGAAAAGATGGATGTTGCTCAAAAGACGGCAAGTTTCAAACTGTAGGAAATTGATCGCCGTTAAAGACAGCTCGACAGCAAAAGCAAACTTATATAATCATCTACAAACTAACTGCTGTACAGAAAATGAAGCATATGATGGTGACATGTTCTGTCAGGGACATGCATGTTCCTTCTTTTGTCACGGCAAAATGTTTTAAGTAAATAAATCAAATCTGCTTAGCTTACATTTAAATATCTTGTTTTTATTTCCATTGATTGTCTTTATTAAGCAATAATTATTAATATCTTTTAACATGAGCAAGCGAATACAATGTAAGACTTTTAGGAACACATTTTTGAAGAATCTAAAGTATCTTCTAATCTTCATTACAGACAAAATCCCAGAAAATATCAAGATATTTTTTGTTAAGATCACACACCCCTACCAGACTGATACATTTGTAATGATACGTTTTCACTTTAAATAATTTATTAAAAATCACACTATAGCAAATTAAGATTGCATCACAGTTCCTTCACTAGATTGTCCTCTTTGCACATGGTGCACACCGTGTGTATGCGCGTGTGCTTGTGTGTGTGCGCGTGTGCTTGTGTGTGTGCGCGTGTGCTTGTGTGTGTGCGCGTGTGCTTGTGTGTGTGCGCGTGTGCTTGTCTGTGTGTGTGTGCGCGTGTGCTTGTCTGTGTGTGTATGCGCGTGTGCTTGCGTGCGTGTGCTTGTGTGTGTGCGCGTGTGATTGTCTGTGTGTGTGTGCGCGTGTTCTTGAGTGTGATTG
>JAUZST010013503.1:0-10987 GCA_034779995.1 Parotocinclus haroldoi
TCTGTGTTATAAACAGTTCTCACTATCCTTACTATGTACCAATAGAATTCTAATAATATTAATTCTGGGGACCATAGTCAATACAAAACGGCAAATTAAATTTTTTGCATAAAGTCTGATTTAAACATAAGATTTATTTTGGATCATGGAATAAACGCAATGTTACGCATTTTACTTTATGGGTTTCCATGATTCCTTGTTCCAGTCTGTGCAAAATTTCCACATCCAAGCAACTGTGGGTTAAGGGCCTTGCTCAAGAACCCAACAGTGGCACAGCTAGGGAGGAGGTGGAATTAGAACCCTGAACCTTTAGTCCAATACCTTAACCACTAGGTCAGTCCAGGAAAACCACCTCCTATGCACTTTTAAAGCATAACTGGATCACTACCGTGCATAGCAGTTGTCTCAGGGCGGCAGGGTGGCTCGGTGGGGGTTCAATACCTGGGTCCTGTTTCTCATTTGCTTAATTAGGTTGTCTTTATGCAGTTTTAAAATTTGTGATGATGTCTTAGGTCACATTTATGCAGAAATGCATCTAATCCCATTCAGCTAGAGTTCAAGACTGACACGTCACAGAATTATCTTGGCCTTTCGGATCTTGTGTTGACTTGTACAGTTCTCAATAAGTTCCATTTCATAATTATCATTATAGTATTAGCTCTAAATTCAGGTCCCCAGTTTGATGATCATATATCAAGGTTGTTGAATGTAAGGCAACATAATTGGAGAGTGTGTTTTTAAATGATCTACATCAGACTTGGTGTAAAGCCCAGAAAGTCAAGTAAGTTCTGAAACTGTATAAAAGCTCAAAGGAATTACCTGAGAAGGTGCCTAAACCTTTGCACACGCCAAATTCTACTTTGAATCATTCAAATATTTTTAACTATAGCAAACAGTTTTCCCTCCAATGTTTACCTTTTAAATAAACCAACAAAAAAAATCAAGTAATCAGGGATACCCAAACTTGTGCGTATGATTGTAAGTTCAATGTGGGTGGAGTTAATGACAAACTCGTTTTTTTTTTTTAATGTCATCAGTATCAAAGATACAGAAACAAAGATCAAAGCAAATAGCTGTTACATGAGATGGAAGCAGGCTTTATGATGCTTTTCATCTAAAGCCCTCCATTCAAAGGGAATCCCCCATCTCAGTTCACCAAAAAGCAAGGGCATGTCCTCTCTCATCACTGATGCAGATGGTGCAGCCCAAAAAGCTCCTGGAGGATTTTCAACTTGGCACGTGTTCGTAATGGAAAAGTTTCTAGTTCTAGATTTCAGTTAAACAAAGTCACCAGAAATGACAAATGTAATCACCAAAATCACACAATCGTTCAACGTAGAGGTGTGCGATAAGTACGATATCTTATTGTTGCATTGAGTATGTCAGAGTATGTCGAAAACGCGCCTCAAGAATTCATGTATTCCTGGCTCTCCTGCGACCCTTAATCCAGGATTAAGCAGATAAGAAGAATAAAAGATAAAAGAATGTATGTGCCAGGTAGGATAAGTTACTGCACTCGTGCGCCGAGTACATGCAGCATGCTAGAGCCACAAATCAAGCTAGCGTTCCATCTAAAAGCACATGACTGAAGTTCAAAATGAGTGAACAAACTGTACCAGGAGACAAAATACAGACACCACCATCGGCGGTGGTTTGGCTGTGAAAACGGGGCTGTTGCACAAAAGACGGCAATCAGTTACAGTTGCACAAAACTCGACAATGAACTGATCCCTGCGCAGCATGTGCCACATGAAGATGACGTCATACTTTTGGGAGTCAGCTTTTCACGGCAGGCTTAATCCAGCCACGGTGGCAGCACAAAAACGCACTCATCAAACGCCATCAGAATCTTCCCACAAAATGGGCCTTGCATCAAGAAATGCAACAGATTGCAAGAAATAAATACTGTCACAGATCACACAAAGAGAGATGGGTTTAAACAAATTTTGAATACTGTAGGCCCAATATATACGCTGCCAAAGTATTATTTAATTACTGTCAACAAAATTTCTATCTATATATTTTTAAATATCGCACACCCCTATTATGATGTACTGATCATATACATTATATATATATATATATATTTATTTATTTGACAGAACTGACAACTTCTTTTTTGGAAAATGCATATTTTAAAAACAGTGTTTCTTACATTGACTTTGACTTTTCTTTCATTGAAAACAGTCTAAACCTGAGATATTTTGTGTTCTGTCTGGTCAACTGAATTCCATTTGTTAATAAGCATCCACTCCTGCATTCGGACGTCAGACTTGCAACACACTCCGAAAAAGTTAAAAGGGTAAAGAATTTCCCCCATTTACCACTTTATCTTGCCTTTCCTGTTTACCACAGGAGTCTGAGAAGTTATTTTGGAATTCTTCTTGGAAACACCTCATTTGGGCCAGGTCAGGACTGCAGGCAGGCTAATACAGTACTCGTCTTCTTGCACAGCCATGTCTTTGTAATGTGTGCAGCTTGCGCTTTTGCATTGTCTTGATGATAAATGATGTCTTGAAGGCGGCAAGTTGTTCTAAAATCTCAATGTACTTTTTTTTTTTTTTGCATTGACGCTGCCCTCGCACAAGTGTAAGAAAACCTTTCCAAGGACACTGGCACAGCCCCATATCATTTCATTTACATTTCCAGCATTTAGCAGACGCCCTTATCCAGAGCGACTTACAACTCATATAGTCTTACAATCCAAGCAATTTGTGGGTTGAGGGCCTTGCTGTGACCCAACTGTGGCAACTTGGCAGAGGTGGGATTTGAACCCTGGACCTTCTGGTCCAGAGTCCAGTAACTTAACCGCTAGCCAACCACAGTCCCACAGGAATCCTGCCCAGGATTTAGATTTGAAATTTCAGGGAGCTCACTGTTCCTTGGAGAAGAAAACCTAAGCCGAAGACCCACCCCAGGGTGATAACTGTCCAGTAATTCACTATGAATGAATTGGTGTTAAGGGAGAAAAAGGGGCAAAATACTACATGGCAATAGAATGATTTACTTCAATCATGACTACGCGGCTGAGTAAGTTAAAAAACCGTAAGGAATACAACACAGTCAAGAAAGGGAAAGGAATGCCTTACATCAGTATGAGGATCTATTTGGACACCCAGGTTTGAACGCATAGCAGCGCAGAGGTGGCATGGAAAGAGCTACAGAGACGAGTATATGAAGTGAAAGCAATGCAGGTGAGGGAGTCCATCCTCGAATTCCACAATGGAAGCTACATAAAGCTTCTCTGCTACGATCTGATAAATAACACACGGTTTAATCATACATCGGAAGAGTGGTTTTAATTAGGACATATGATGGATTCATAGAATGGTGATAGGTTTTACTATCAGGGTAAATATTTCTCATCTTCACTTGGAAGCCCATGTTGTTTGTAAGTACTCTTTTGTAACCTAGTTACTGTTGATATTGCCTTTTTTGTCTTGGGAAAGATTACTATTCCATGTGATACATATGGCAGGGTCATATAACTTAAAGATAAAACAATTAAGAGAGACAGAGAAGCTACAAAAAGACAAACGAAGTTGCAATGCTTCAGGAGACACAAGTAGAATGAAGAACAATAAGTTGTCACACTATCAGATACCCATTCATCAGATAGACTCCCAAACTGATTATTTTTTGATGAATATCTCAGACAAACACAAGGTGAAAGAATGCTCTATAGAGACAGCAGATATAGTGGATCGTGCAATCTATTTAACTAACCACTTAAAATGGCAGGTGTAAAAACACATTTATGGAGACCGAATATCGGAATCTTGAATAGCCAAATAGCAATTAATCAAATAAAAAGATAAATGAAGTATTGTATAAAAGATTACAAGAACATTGAAACAGAATCAACAATCATTTGGGATAAGGCAAATATGAGGGGGAATCTGATCTCAAGGATGGCTCACATTAATAAGATGAGGAGAATAAGATATGATTAATTAGAAGAGGAATTGAGAAAATTGAGAGAAACAAAAACAAACAATGAAAAAGACAAGATTGACAAAATTAGACCAGCTAAAAGTTAATCGAAAACAAATAGATGAAATGGTGACAGATGAATTGGAAAAGAAATTAAGATTTATGAAACTGAAACTTACGAATTTGGACCAAAAGCAGTAAAGGCACTAGGAAGATGCATTTGATCTCAACAAATTAGAGACTATATTTAAGATTATAGACCAGTTAAGTGATGTAGTAGTACTTGAACATTATGGAATGGTAAACTGCATGCGTGATGGATTCCCAATGAGTGGTATACGGTTTTGGAGAGGACCGCATAGCATCCAATCTCTAAATTGGTTTCTAAAATACTGTAAATGTAAATGGCTTGGTCATCTTTTGCTCCACCACAGTCTGTAGTGCTAATGGATGTGGTCAAATGCATGGTAGAAATGTTAGCATTAAATATAGTATTCAAAGCTTGAGTATTTAAATGTATTTGTTACAAAACATATTTTATAGGCCATATTCTGTACATTGTGTTATTGTGTAAGGTTACAACATTCATACCTAGTGTAGAGTCAGTAAGTTGTGCTTCAGCTAGAGCATTAAGCAGTGTATCGGGAGGATGATTTGTCCATTGTCTCCTCTCCTCTGAACTCTGTTCCTTCTCTTTCAGCTGATCAGCTTCTTTTACAGATAATAAAAATAAGTCAGTATGTTTTAATGTGAGTATTTCCTAAAGTTCAGATCTTTATCATTTCAATTTCTTACATAAACAAATGGAATGGTACTGGGTTCCTTTGACATAATTAATATGTTGTTTTAAAATACATTTACTGCTTTATTACAGTATTTGCTCCCCTCTTTTACCCCAAATTTGATATACCCAGTTTAATATCATTTCCTTTCTACAACAAGAACAAATCCACAAAAAGAAATGGACTACGCTCGCCGTCTCCATCCACCATATATGCTGAAGTTTAGAACAGCCAGCAGTCGCCACTGTTGCACGTGTAGGGACATAATCTTCTCCCGAAATGTGTTTTTTTTTATTTTACCCATATTATGATAATTGTTCCACCCGTTTTCTGGCTAAGCTAACACTATAATTTTAGCCACATACATTATGACAAATCCGGCCTCATCTACTAGCACTTTAAATTCAATCAACTGTCCACTTTAATTTATTTTAATAATAAGAATAAACGCAACCTAAAACGCAGTGGGCTACACACTACGACTCTACCTAGCATGCACATTCATTTACTTATTTTAACAAGTAGCTTCCAGCAATGAACTACCCGCATGATAAATGATTCCAAAACTTTGGAAATAGCATCGCTGATTATATTTCTTCAGAAGGAAGTAGCTGGATAATTAATTTATATTACTGTTAATTTGATAACTTTTTTCTTATGCTTTACTATATTTGTACCATATTCAGTAGCATGCGTGGAGCAGATGGACGATACCCCCACGTTGGCAAGGAAGTTCAGTAAAGTCTGAGGAGCGTTCTTTCCCCACATTTTTCTTTTCACGTAAGTCTGTGCTCCTCCTTTAATTATTCTCTCCTCTTTACTCCCATTAAGCTTGGCTTCAGTTTCTCCTGCAGGTCTGCTACAGAGCTTCTTTCCGGCAGCAAACGTCAGGGTTTGATTCAGAGGGTCCTCCTGACACACAAATACATATACGGTTATTTATTTATATTTAATGACTTACTTTGTCCTAATGAGGACAGTGGTGGGTCAAAAACAGTATTCCAGAAAATGTAGGCACAAGGTGCCCATTGTAGATGTATATGATAAACTACGTTGTTGTTTGTAATCGCACATTCTTATATGTCTACAATCAACTCTCTAAAATTAAGAGTTAAAAAATGGCATCCTATTGAAACTGAACCCGAAGGTTTTAGGTTCATGAAAAGGTTACATGCAAAGATTGGGACTGTGGTGGTCGAGTGCATAAGACACTGGACTATGGACCAGAAGCTCCAGGGTTCAACTCCCACTTCTTGAGCAAGCCCCTTTATCCACAATTGCTAGCACTGTAAGACTGTATCAATTGTAAGTCACTCTGGATAAGGGTGTCTGGTAAATAACATAAGTGTAAAGATCATCAAATGTGTTTATTTCTTGTTGGCAGTACTTTACCTCCTCCATGTTTTCTTTTGTTTCCTGCTGTAGTTTGTCTCCATCTGCCTGCATCCCCTCATGCTGCAACTTGATCTCAAACATGACTCCCTTCTGCATGACAATAAGGAGAGATTCAGTAATGATGAAGAGTGAAGGTTCATATATGTAAAGCTGTAGGAAATGTGCATATGGCTACCTTGTCATGCTTTTTCTGTAACTCTCGCTTCTCTTTCTGGTTCTGCTCTAGAACCTGTTTTAGTGCTTTCTCCATATCTGTCGACTATAAATAACATTGCATTAGCGTCACCAAGTCTTAGTATTTACTATATTTTTTCTCTTTACAACAGTCTGTAAACGTCTGGGGACTGAGGAGACAAGTTGCTCAAGCTGAGAAATAGAAATGTTAACCCATTCTTGTCTAATGTAAGATTCTGGTTGCTCAACTGTCCTAGGTCTTTTTTGTCGTATTTTCCGTTTTATGATATGCCAAATGTTTTCTATGGTTAAAAGATCTGGACTGCAGGCTGGCCAGTTCAGTACCCGGACCCTTCTTCTTCTATTGCCCCGTCCCAACCTTCTTGAGATGTGTTACTGTCACAAAATTTCAAATGATCCAATATTTAGCATGAAATTTCAAAATGTCTCACTTTCGACATATTGTGAATACAGTTGCATTGTCAGCGTTAATTTAACGTGCTGATTGTGCATTTAATGTGCTGAGTCTTTAGTCACCGCTTGAAGCTATATGAATTTGTTGACAATTAAATGAACTAGAAGACACAACATGTAAATGATTTTCTTTTAAAATTTACATAGTATTTGTACCATCTGAAGATGACTTATCAGCTTTAGACGAGGAATCTGGGGATTGGTTATTATAGGCAAGTGGCTGTGATTGAGATCCTCAGTAAATCAGTAAATGCATTAGGCAATGGGAAAAGCATTATATACATTATTGATACTTTTTTAAAATCAGATTCAAATGAGTGTTGGAACCACGTTTATTTTTATGACGTATTGACTGAACGGTAACCAAAACAGTAACTATACCAAACAATAGTTAAAAATAAATGATCACATAAAACTTTTATTACTATTTTCTGGAGTATACTACCATAACAATTGTATGGCTTTAGGGAAACAAACATTTAGGGTGTTGAGACAACAATGTATTTAACATTAAAGATATAAAGTTTTAACAAGTTCTGCCAAATGTAGTTGACTTTCTTTCCTAAGTGGGCAATGCATCCTGGGAAACACAAACTTTCAAACTAAAAATAAAAGTAATATTGAAAGATATTATGGAATTAAGTTTATGTGCTAATGACTCAGCAGGACAGTATGTAATTCAGGGAATTGTATGGTCAAAACCACATAATTAAAATGAATTCCTCTTTCCTTTAGTGAGTCAGAATTAATTATTCTTTTAGTCGTGACTGAGATTTGTTCCTCTCTCCTTCAGTGTATTTGCTGAGTCAGTGAGTCTTTAGATGCAATCATTAATTAGGTCTTCTTCATGCTAATATTGTCTGAGCTGAAGATTTCCAGTGATTCAGTGCATGCAGTAGATGTTTTAGATGAGGTGCACCAAAAACAGGCTTTAGACATACTTTTTAAAACTGCTATAACAAGCAGTTTGCTTGACTTCAGTAGACAGTGAAGGACCATATGTAAGAAAAGTACACAGTTTTAAAAAGCAGCACAAATCATTTTACTTACTAAACTCTAATCTCAATTCCCCCAAAAATACTCAAAAATGCTGTCTCTTCCTTTTAGTTTTAGGCGTGTACCATACCACAGTATCAGCTTTTCATCCATCTTATTAGGGTACAGGAACTACTCAAAAATCTTGTATTTACCACTTATGCTTAAGTTTGTACTGTTAAGCATCTCAACATCAGGCCTTTTCCTCGTATTTCTAATCTCGTTATGATAACACTGCCTTATTTGCTGCAGTTGTCTTAGATCCTCTTGTAGCAAAGAGGGATGTGGACACAGGCACACAAGACTTCAGGCAACAATTCCTATTGCTTTTGAGATTGGCAGTCACTGTATATCACAACACTAGCCTGTATCATTCTAAAGCCAGGTACAATAGCCAGACTACAGTCCTGGACAAGAGACAAGCGGAGCACAGACCTGTTGTTGTATTTTTTCTTGAGGTACTTGTTGTTGTGGAGTAGATTTCTCCTCACAGCACTTGTACCTTTCAGCATCTGCTGTGCTTGGTCTCAGACCCTGAAAAATGGCCAAGTAAAAAAAGAAATACAACATCTACAGAAATCACCATTGTGGCACTTTATGCCTCTAAGGATGTTGTCCTTACACTCAGCTCCAGTTTACAAACAACTAGAGGACAAGAAAAATGACTATACGACTACTTAAATAACGTCAAAGTTAACTTGATTGGGTTACCCAAACAGTATTTACCCAAAACTGTATTTTCACCTAGATCCAAACAGGCTCCTACCTATCGCCCCGGAACGTTCGGCCGTCCTCGCCCGTGGCCATTACAGAGCAATCGGTGAGGCGGTTTATATCCGGTGACCAATTTAGGAACCGATTCCAAACATCTGCTGTCCCCGTTACTTGCGGGTTCTAGCGTTGTTCGTGGCCAGGTCGTCTCCACTCAGTACGTATGCTCGACCACCGGCGCGCCCGACCACCTTTAGGGTTAGCTGGTAACGGGGCTAATAGTGCTGACGGACGCATACGGGGGAAACGCCTGAGGTATCTAGTGTTTTAGGGACACATTGAGGGTCTCCCGTTTTGTATTCATGCGCTCCTCGCACGCCTGAGCTCACGCTCTTCTCGTCCTCGGCATCTATCGCGCTTTACTCCACCTGACTGCGCGCCCTGAATGAGACATGCCCTGACTCGACTTACTTGCGCCATACATACACCCAAGCTCACGCTCGCCCCCTGGCGTGTCGTTGCCTTCAGCGATTTATTCGCCCTAGCACTACATGAGCACTCGAGCTCATATGCTCGCCTTTTGACGCTTCGATGTCTTCCGCAATTTATTTGCTATTCATGCCCGTGCTCACTGCACGACGCGCCCTATCGTGCTCTCTGCATGCCTGCCCCGTTGCTGCTTCGGCACCTCTCGCGATCAGTCCGCGCTTGGTCCAAGTCGGGACGCAACACAGCGGCACACCATTTCTTCCTTGTTTTTTTGTGTTCAGAAGCTTTCCGCTCTACTCTTCACCCCCTTTTAGTTTTTCTATATTATTTCCCCATTATTGTTATATGTCATGGGATTCCGGCACTCCCACATCCTTGGGTCCTACCACATATCATAACAGTTTGTGTGTGTGTGTGTGTGTGTGTGTGTATGTATGTGTTTGTTTTCTCACCAGCTGTTTTTCAGCTCTAATTTTGTACTGATTGGCTTCTTGTCTTCTTTGCAGATATTCCTCCCTTGCTGCTGCTACACTGGTGGCACATCCAGAAAAAAGATCATTATCTTTCCTTTGTCTTTATTATTTGGTCGTGTATAATAATATATAGTGTCTCTAAGCATTAATCATCACCAGTGTTTCTGTATTAATGTAGCACAGATCTCTTTCACTCCTGCACATCTCTGTCCATCTATAAAACTTGCCTTTCTATCGTTGTGGAAACTTTCCAAAGCCATCACATTACTGTAGATAGTTAATGATACACATGCACCCACACTTAACCCTAACTTTAACATCACTAACCTAAAGCTAATCTTTTGGCATATTCCAAATCCACAGAAGTTAACGCCACGTTCTTATTCGCATAGTTATGTATTAAGTGGCATTTGTAAATGTAACACTGCATTGTAGTGTTTGATAAAAGTTTGCAAAAGTAATCTCTTACCCATGTGGTTACATCAGTTATTGATATATGATGATTCTGAGAGACCAGATAATGCCTCTTCAGTTTAGATTTCTGCCCTGACATTCCTTAAACCATGTAGTGATATTATGCACTTTTATGACGAACATGCAAATCCCCTCCAGTCTTTCTTTGAGGAACAAACATTTTAAAAATATCACCATGCATTTGTTGAGCAGTGGTGATCCTTTGCCCATATTTGCTCCTCAAAAATACTGCTCAAATCGGTGTCCACAAAAACAGCTTTTGTACCAAATCATGATGATCTTGTTGAAGAACTTGTTGACATCACCTGTTTAAAACCACATCACACAAACTCACAGCTGGTATGGCTCCAGAGCCTTTTGCCTATCCAGATCTGCATACGTCTCTGCAGGATGAACAGGAGGAGAAGCTGGATGTGACTGTTGCTGAAGTTGGTGCAGTTGGGCATGATACTGCTTGTTGAGCTGTTGGCATGGGCTTGGCTTGGCTTTAATCTGGGGAGATATCCCTGCTGGTGCATTTCCTGCCAAATTCTTTAGAACAAGACATTGTGGTTGCTCTTTAGTAATAAACCTTCACAAATAATACATGAAAAACACTCACTAAGCTGATGACACATTTTCCATGTAATCTGTGTAAATATGCTATACATTTCAGTGATGTTTAGTTTTTTGGTAGTTTGGTCTGGCACATAGGTTTGTTGTGAAATGCAAACTTGGTTAAACAGTTTAAGGTTGGTTTGTGATCACCACCCGCATCTGTAACTGTTGAGCATCCAACAATAAAAATACGCAAACCCACGTATTCCTTTGGGAAACGTATACACAAAATGAGTCAAAGTAAGGGTGCATTATACAGATTTTAAAGAGTCCAAGGGTTCCTCCTTTGTGACTAGGGAATGGAACTAACCAACCATGTATTTGGTCTATAATAAATATTGTTTAATGGCTGCATAAAGGTTTACATAATAACATACAGTGCCTTGCGAAAGTATTCACCCCCTTGGATTTTTCCCCATTTTACTACATTACAACCTGTATGTATTTTTT
>JAUZST010013504.1:0-10987 GCA_034779995.1 Parotocinclus haroldoi
GAGCATAATTGGGATGTGCCACATAACCAAAGTACAGTAATGTGACTACATTTTAGTAAATCTTTTTCTGTACATTACTACAAATGCTATCCTTTTCTATCACCTTCGCATTTCGGCTTTAGTGATATTCTAAGATTTTTTAAAGTTTGGAGGGGAACTGGGATGCTGCTACCTATTTGCCATGTATTGCTGGCAAACACTGAGTGACCGATTAAACCATTGAGTTTTATATGCTGGCAGCTCCAATGGCTGTTTCCTACAGGGAGTTAATGAAAGAAATAAGGATAAACAGTGGATTTACAGTGTTTATCTGCCTAGCTGTGACCCTGGGCCTTGATCAGGTAATCAAAACATCTGGTTATGGAGGAGGAACTGTGACGTACCTAAATTAATCACTCAATGGCAGAATATTTTCTGGAGGTCACCATGACTTGAACACCAAACAGTGGTGGCACCCTCCAGAGCACTGACACACTGAGCATAAACCAGGGCATTGATTGTACACTTGAGCGTGAATAAGAGGCATTTATTCAACTTAAATGCAGACTGATGAATGCACTGATTTGGACAGTTTGTAGTTGAGGTCAACACCTCAGGACCAGGAGCTTGTTGCTGTGAAGCTAGTCCAGGAGAAATAGAGACAATGGTTGCAGTAGACCGACCATCAGTTTTTGTAGTCTGGATTGACCTTGGTCCTTATTACGGGCTTACCCCATCTAATCATAAATGTAACTGTACATGTACAATTCAGCAATGCAGTTAACAAAAGCAGCTAAATTAAGCATCTGACAAAGCTCATTTTACAAACCCCTTAACAAATCAGGATTCTAAGGGGCTGGGGTCTAACTGGCAGCACATGATTCAAGGAAAGGAATCAAACTTTAACAAGGTGCCAGTCTGTCATAGGGCACATGAATACACACTCATTTTCTTATGTGCACCCTGTGACCCAACACGTCTTTAGAGTATGGAAGGTACACCCACATAGACACTGAGAGAACATGCAAACTAAACAAACTTTTTATATTTAATTAATGTTTTTTGTTTCCAGAAAAACTGCTATTACCATGGTGAGGTGGTTGGACATATCAACTCCGGGGTCAGTCTCAGCACTTGCTCTGGTCTTCGGTAAGAATGGACCTGTTACTCTATTATTCATACATTTATTATCAGACTCTCAGGTGTTACTCGTATAATAATAAAATAATTGCATCACACTGCTCACAAAAATTAGGGGATATTTCAAAATAAATATAAAGCGATTTAAAAAATGGTTTCTTTTCTTTGTTTCATGGTCATCTGCTTATTTGTAGATGCTTGGAATACAGTACACATTTTGAAGTATTCATTTACCTATCAGTCATGAATACCTTTGGCAACACTAAAATATTGCTCAAGGACATTTGGTTAAGGTAAATTTGTCATAAAAGGCTCACTTGCTGAGTAAGTAAACTTGAACTGCAAACATTAGACGTTCCTCTGGCCACCAAGAAATGTTCCTCTTAATTACACAGAGCTTTTTAATGAGCACTCATCATCTATAAATGTATCTGTGCTGTAAAGCTTCAAGAATACAAATGTAAAGGGCTGACTTAATATTCTGAGTACAGAGGAAGCTCAACGTTTGTAAGGATACAGAACTTTATTTTATTGTTTGCAGTAAAACTGAGATGTTGCCTGAAATTAAATTGGTAATCTCAGAAGATGGTATTGATTAGGAAAGCAAAATATTTCCACAAAGCAAGATGTGTGTGTGTGTCTGTGTGTGTCTGTATGTCTGCGCTTGTGTGTCTGTGTGTATGTCTGCGCGTGTATGTCTGTGTGCATGTCTGTCTGCGTGTCTGTCTGCGTGTCTGTCTGCGTGTCTGTCTGTGTGTCTGTGTGCGTGTCTGTGTGCTTGTGCGTCTGCGTATGTGTCTATGTGTCAATTTGCGTGTCAGTCTGCGTGTCGGTGTGTGTTTGTTTGTGTGTGTCTGTGTGTGTACGCATGTGGTTTTCTTTATTTAAATGTCATGACCAAAATGTCTCTGACTTTGTTGAGAAACAAAGAAATCAATGACACTATCAGTGTCACAATCATTTGAATAATCATTTTCAGTCTTTGTGAAACCTTAAGTTCTTCTCTGTTTAAACCTTCCAGACATGTAATAGGGTGTGGGTCACTGGGAGGGCCAGCAGAATGAAACTCACCACAGTCAGTTTTTATTCTAGTTAAATCTTTCCAAGTTCGCCCACATGGTACAGCAGAAAAGAATAGGATTTACTAGGTTCTTCATTTGTTGGCTAAAGTGTGAGACATTTTAAAATGTGAATTGTGGCATACATTTTATTTGCAATTTTATGGCTTGTAAAAGCGAAGTGGCCTTGGTATCCTGTGCTGACTCTTCAACTCTACAATAAAAATTATATGCAACAAATTATTTAAATTATTTAACATTATGTTGAATGTCAGTGACCCACTAGCTTCAAGAAAGAGAAACTTTTCACTAGCTTTTTTTGGATTCACTAAAACAGATAACTAGAATAATCATTTTAGAAACTGTTGTTTTACTAAATCAAGTGTTAGAATCAATATGGCTAAGTTAGTAGATGCTATTTTAATGAATCTGTTCCACAGGGGATTCATCATGCTTGAAAATGAGACCTTTGTGGTGGAGCCTGCCTTCGAGCCAGAGAATGATACACATGTGATTTACAGAGGAGGACATTTACACTTCCCTTCTGGAACCTGTGGCCATGGACATAATATATCCTCTATCAGCCATGGGAAAGTTAATGGACAGTTAATGTCTATCAACACCAGGGTCAGAATGTATTTTTGTGTGTTTGTTTTTGTTTCCCCTGCCCTCCTATTTCTCATATGTAACTATTATGGCCTGTTTCGGAGATCAGTAGATTTATTCATACAGTGCATAATAGTAGGTAACCTTTAAGGTAAAACTTGCTAATACTGACAACAACAATGTCAATATTTCGTGGCATAGATTGAACAAGGACCTAGAAATATTCATTGGAGATTTTGGATCATATTGACTTGATAGGGTCTTGTTGATTTGTCAGTTGTCCGTCCATGATTCTTCTTCCTGTTCAATTTCATCCCAAAACTGCACTGTGGGATTAAGATCTGGGGATTCAGTTATAAAACCCTACATGGATTCAGGAGTGAAATTGTGCATGGAACAAGAATTAAGGCAATCTTAAAGGCAACATTGGTCCATACCAATACTAGCAAGGTGTACCTGATAAAGTATCTAGTGTGTGTTTTATTTACTTACACGTTGTGTGTTGACAATGGTTGATTTTCATTGTGTATATATTTTTCGACTGGTATGTTTTATGTTTACTCGCTGATGTCGAAATATTGAGAGCAGGGTGATTAATCAACATTAATCAGTTACTAGTGTATATGCAATATTTTATCAATATAAGGCTTAAGGTATGGCTACATCAGCAAATGACAAAAAATTGAATTATTTTCATTTTTAACTCAAATAGGCCTTAGGTAAACTTGTTACGTAAAGTCCACCATGGATATACACAAATATAAACCTCTCACTGAAGGCATTTTTGCATTTAATATGTATTCCATGTTAGTCAGAAGTCTTTATTGATGAAAATGATTATATAAAACATTGTATTTTACACTTATTAAGAACCAGATTTGGCACATTACCATAAAAATACCGACATTTATTCTGCAACCATTGCGTATACAGTATCTGTCTATATCATAGCCTGCCTGTATTTAGAAGCTTCAGTAGGCTAACACTGAACTGTACAGCAATAATAGTACAGTTACCTTAATGTTATCTCAGAAAGAACGTTCACTGGTTGCTGATGTGTCAGAGTAAATCTAGGCCGGTCCAAATGAAAACTATCATAACTACTTTTGTGCCATAAAGTTTTAAATGTGCATTTGATGTGCAAAGTTTGTGGCATGTGCCAGTTGAAACATTACTATGTTGTACTTACTTATTAAGACCACTGTCTATAAGTACATGCACTCAAAACACTGAAGTACTACTACTGCCACCATGTTTTATCCAAATATCCAAACATGTAAACACAGTCTAGCCCGAACCTGTAGGTTTTCAGTGCCCCTTTCCACCATGTAACACACTGACATACAGGGTGCATTTACATGTCATGTGAATTTTCATAATAAGAACAATGCTAGTTTTTGACCAAAGCATGGCTGACATATTGAAGGTAATAAAGGTTTGGAACAAAGCTGCAGCAGGTATAAACATTTGGACAAATGCCACCTATAAAATTTGCTTGAGTCTGGTTGTTAGAGTTTATACTGAATCTATACAAGGAATAAATATTTCATAACATTCCACACAGGCCACATGTAGCATAGGAATACCCTTGTGGGTCATGTTTGGGCTTAAGTGAAACTTAAATTGAGTGCATTTTGAATCAGCAATTAAAGTAGTTTAATACCAGGATTCTCATACTTTTAAAATTGACTTGTACATAGAATATGCCGAATCCTTGTCTGTTTTACATTTTTCTACTTGCTTATATATTTTCTTTGCTCTCTTTCAGCATAAAAGAGATGTCCAGAACACCAAATATGTGGAGCTCATTATTGTGGCAGACAACAGAGAGGTGCCTTTTCTTTTTTGCCGTAGTTGTTATTTTTTTATTTGTTTTGACAGGTTAGCAGTCATACCTATAAGACACCATATGCTGGTCATCTGTGGCAGGGTCTGTGAGCCTTTAATCCACCTAGTGTTAAGGGATGGATTTTGCAGCCAATTACTGGTTATAGTGCAAAACAGATTTTTGTATTGTTTTGCCTTGTTCCAGAAGTAGGTCAAAGTGGGGATTTACACAGGAAGTAAAACAGTGTTTTCTAAAGACCAAACAGGAAACAGGTAGTAGCAATCTTACTGAAAATGGCCGTCAGCTGTAAAGGATATTGTGTCATCATCAGCAGCTATCTGAACAACATCCGTTTCAGTCAGAGTATGAACAGGAAGGTTTCATGAATTTAATTATGTCTCTAACTAATTGCATGGTATATTATAAATATTTTTCCCTGATAAATTATTCCCCTTGTGTGTTTAAGTGGTAGTGGTAGTAATTTCGGGCACTTGCAGATTGTTTTATAAGGATGACTGTGCTATAAATACCTGGGGGGTGCAATGGGATTCTTAGTTTGAGAAGAGGTGGTACAGTGTGGTGAATGTCTCATTCTGTGTCAAAAACAGGTCATAATAATAAAATCATATATAGTAGCATTAATTTAGTCTAATGTGTCTTGGTGGTGCAGTGTAAGATTGGTGAGCAGTGTGAGTTCTTAAGGGGTTGGGTATGCAGACGGAGTGATGGATGTTACAGTTCTGGGGAAGAAACTGTTCCTAAACCTGTTGGTCCAAGTTTTGTCCTGAATCTAATCCTAGAGGAACAAAAAGTTTGTTTCCTGGACTGGTGGGATTTAGTAATATTACTGGCTTTCTTACGGAGGTGGCTAGCAGACACAGAATCCGGATATTGTAGTGAACTTCCTGTTCTCACCACCTGGGTCAGGTCATTTCTGTTTTGTACCCTACAGCTGGAATACCGTACAGTCATGCAATCTCATATCAATTTAACTAAAACTAGTTGTTGTTTGGTAATAATTTAAACTAATACATACACTTTGAAAAGCAACGAAAGCCAAACGGCAAAGCAATTTTAAAATAAACTTTAAAATAACTTATGAATAAATATTAAATATAGTAATCACAATCCTAATGGGGGCCAAGCCAAGTGTACAATCATCAAGGCAGCATTGGGTTCTGATTAGGTAATAAAAACAGTGTGAAATATGATCATGCTTCTGTCCTTTTCTTTTTCAGTATCACAAACAGGGCAGAGATGTAGAGAAGGTGATGCAGAGGATGGCTGAGATAGCCAATTATGTGGACAAGGTACAATATGCACTGTTCCTCTTTTCTTTACTGACCAGAGAGGGACAAATCAGCACTGAAAATAGAAAGCTGACTGGCAGAGATATAAGTGAGGCTGACAAAGTCAATGTCTGTCTCGGAAATGAACTCCCTGCCAAAAGGCAAGGTATGATAATGCTGTATTTTTAGACAGAAGAGGAGCTGCTGTGTATGATGTGTTGGTTGGTAGATGTTGAATTGCAAATAAAAAGGCAACAGAAGTTCATGTGTACTGTTCATATGCCTGAATGATGCTGACATGTTTTTGTGTTTGCTTTGTTGCCTCAGTTTTACAGGGCTTTGAATATCCGTGTAGCTTTGGTGGGGCTGGAGGTTTGGAGTGACTCAGATAAGTGTTCGATAACGCAGGACCCATTCACCACTCTGCATGAATTTCTGGACTGGAGGAAACTCAAACTGCTACCACAAAGACCTCATGATAATGCCCAGCTTATTAGGTATCACACATCTGTACACTCTTAATTGTGCTTACATTGTACAAAAGTATGATCTGATGTGTAATCCATTACTCAGTAAATGAAACACTTTATTATACAATGAGCTTTGTGTTAGTGGAACTGGCCAGCTGTTGTTTAATGTAATTGTTTTAAACAGTAATTATTTTAGTATCCTTTCCATGTTTCCACTATTATACAGTGTACACCGTTCTACCAAACACTGTGAAACTCATCCGTTCATGATGAATTTAACTTATGATAGAGATTTGTCATATCCTCATCGAAAATCAGGGACCACCTGTACAATACAAATTCCATAAATATATATCATGCTTATACTGTGTGGATTTTCTGGAGGACTGTAATGGATTAATGCAATTTCATTTACATTGTTCCTTATGTGCACGCTATTCTTCATTTTCGGTTTTCGAAAAGCCTTTTGAATTAACGGCGAGAAGGTAATTCCCAAGATACCACTGTAATTGCCATTGAACTTTGTGTTGTGTTGTATATTGTGTTGCAGTGGCGTATATTTCCAGGGAACCACTATTGGCATGGCCCCTATCATGAGTATGTGCACCGCAGAGCAGTCCGGAGGAATCGTCATGGTGAATATGTGTATACTGAGTACACTGTGTTGAGTTTTAATTCTCTAAATGAAAACACTTTAAAAAATGTTGAGTGCAGGGGTACGCAATGTCTGAATGACAAGGCCAGTACAAGGCTGGGTAGAAACTGTTGTAGCACAAGGGAATGATCCCATTCTTAATATAACTAAGCATATAACATGCAAATCTTTTGTGGCTTATTCATAGATATTTAATTTAGTAATACTTTTTATTATTGTGAAATGTGTTTGTTGAACCATATGTAGTTTTGAGAGGCAATTAATCTAATTAAGTGAAACACCCTAGGAGCTACTCAGATTTCCTTAAAAGCAACTAAATTGTGGTGTTCATATTAAGCAGACTTGTCAATCACAAAAAATAACACATGGTTACTTACTGCCAATATATACCAGATATTTAAATTCTTATTAGCCCAGATAAATGACTTGCACTCCAGGAGTATCTTACATTTCAGTTGTGACAAACGTGCCTATTTTAAATTCACAGGCATAACACTGGGGAGAAGTGATTAGATATATGTTCAGTTTAAAGAACTGTACCTGTCTGCTATGATAAATTGTGCTTATTAATTGTCTCAGTGGTGTCAGCAGGACTGCGAGCTGGGACGGGGTGTTTTGGGGGGCAGGACAGAGAGCGACTGATGAATTTGTTTCTCTACTGGCTGACTCATACTGTTTGGTTAAATGCTCTGCAGAAAACAAGATGTCTGGATGTTTTTTAGGTTTGCCCACACGTTGGTATAACAAGTACACAAATATTGGTGAATTGTATGTGTGCTAACAAGACCACTTATTAATGTTTTTATTGAAAATAAATAGTCTGCAAGTCTGTGAAATGCGGAGGTACCCCTGATCTGGTAACATAGACTTAGCTATGAGACTCAGAAACCTGCCCCATGTGCTACTTGATAGTCTAGAGATGAAAACAAGCAGATGGAACGAACACATGCTGAGAAGATATAGAAGCAAAAATCTGTTGACAGGCCACGAGACGTTTTGCTAGCCAGTACAATGGTACACAACGCAACACAACTCAGGTCTGGCATCAGGCACTTAGATTGTCACACTAGGTTTGTCACACTGTCTGCTGATTTTGGATGTTTGTATGTGTCTCCAGGGGGTTCAGTCATGGGGTAGGTCCATTTTTAGGGCATGGGCTGGGTCTGAATCACGTGTTGTTGAGCAGGGGTGTACCCAAATTACAGGTCAGGAAATTAGCAAGAATTATAGAAATAGAAATACTTAGTACTATATAGCCACTGCCTTTAATGTGTTGTGGGTAATTGTTTTGCAGATTTTTAGAAATACAAGATGCATTGTTCCACTCAATGGAAGTGGTTTAAAAATGCTGCACATGTAGTTTGTGTTTAATGTGAGACCAATATTTTCTGTAGTGTTTAAATCTGAACCATGGCCGGGCTTACAAACGTAACCCTGATGGTTTTTAAGCCACTTCAGAATAATTTTTCCTCTTTATTGAGCAACTTTGGGAAGCAAGCATTTCTGCAAGATGTTCCTGTACTCCTAAGCATTCATTTAATTTTCAGAGTCACTGTTGTGTTTCTCACCAGATCTTCAAAGATACTTCTCTGGCCTATCTCCATACAACTCACATGTATGGTATTTTGCAATTTTAAAGCAGATTTGCTTTACTAATTTTCCTTGGGACTTGAAATTGACTGCCTTATGGGTAGATTATAAACTAAAAATGCCCATACATTCATTAGTTTACAGAGGGACTAATGTAAATTATTTAATATAATTATTTTGACGGGCAGAGATTATTTTGCCATCGCGTGACGATGGAAATTTGTATACTAGTATAGATTTGGCTCTTCTATTTCTAAAGCAGTAACAAAATAAATCAGGTGCACTATGAAGTACGTTGGCACAAAATAGTAATGCGCTATCTATGACAAATGGTAGGTTTTTGCCGATTATTTGTAAATGGCATTGGTGCAGTCCAATGAGCAGTAGTGGGTATACTGTAAATAAATAGATTTTTATAAGTCATTATACACAAGCCACCTATGAGATTGTGTACTGCATACAATCTACATTGATGCTTGATGCTTGCTTATATACTGCTCAAAAATATATTTAATTAGGGGATATTCATTTTGAAACAGTCCCTAATCTTTGTGAGCAGTGTATAATGAAATTGTAATGCATGCAGCATCAATTTATGAAAGCTGTATACAAATGATTATCTCAGGTGGTGAAGAGTTTGTCTGAGGCACTTCATCTGAGAAAACATGACTCGAACCACCGACATTGCAGCAAAAGCTGAGAAACTGGATCATGTAAATCTAGCCACCTTAGTCTTTAGTCTTAGCTATGCATAACTGTTTTTTTTTCAAACTTCAAGTCATTATTAAAATGTGCTTTTTAAGTGCATCTGCAGAAATATTACACATGGAAATATGACACGGAAATATTATATTATATGATATACTGTATGTAGATAGATAGAAACAGAAACAGTCTCTGGATTGGTTTTAAGTGATTGTTTTAGTAGTTGTTAATGAGATTAGAATAGAAGAACATTTCTGAACTGATATATTTTAAATCAAAATAACTGTGCTCTGTGGTCTGACAGGTTTGAGCAAAGAAGGACTGTGGGGGTGTTCAGGCTAGGTATAGGTTTTTTGTAACCAGATGGCATTTCCTTACTTGATTAATAATGCATGACAGTTCTCTGATGCGCTGTTCTGGTCAGACATGCATGAAGAGAAGAAGGAAAACAAAAGGGAAGAAGGAAGGCAGTAAATTACTGTTTGGTATAAAAAGATTATTGCTTGTCTTAATAATGTGCTATAAAACTGCCTGGCATTTACTCCTCCAGCCCCCTTCATTAAAAGTGATTTTCATTTGTTTTAGTATTTGCTGTTTGAAAGGTCTTTCTGTAATAGGCATCCAATTATCAAACAATCCATGATGTATTCATCTTAAGCATGCATAATTACTTCAACCTAAAGCGGCTCTCAGAAGCAATTAAATAAGTATAATATGCCAGCTTTATGATTATGGTGGTGTTATTTTTTTGCCCCCAATCTCTAGGATCACTCAGACAATCCACTAGGAGCGGCAGTGACCTTAGCTCATGAGTTGGGCCACAATTTCGGAATGAATCATGACACTCCAGAGCGGGGTTGTGGCTGTGGAATGACGGTGGAACGTGGAGGATGTATCATGACCCCCTCTACAGGGTGAGTCATGTTCTCTACATAAATCTCACTGTATTGTTGTGCCGGGCCAATTACAGAGACAACATTGAGCGATTAACAACTTGTTACATTAATAACTATTATGAAGGGCTAGGGAACAAACTCTCAGACGCAGAAGTGGTTAGCTTTGGCTGTGCCTTGTTTTTAAGATGTTCTTCTAAGATAATGTCGGAGCTAAGTACGCCAAAGTAGGAGAGTACATTTTAATAGGTTTGCCTGTACCTAAAAATAGTATTGTACATTTATTGACCAAATATACTACTTATTTCGTACTATTTTTTTACAAATAATCTTTACAAACAAATCATTTTGCCACACTGCCTGAAAATATTGATGCTAGTTCAGTTTGTGTGTGTCTGTGTATGTTTGTGTAAATCGCAACTTATTGGACTGGATTGCGTGTCACTCACTTCATATTACTTAAATGAAATGTCCCCTAAAGATATAATCCCTAATTTTTGTTGGCAGTGTAGAATGTTGTTCTAATAATAATGATTACACAACGTAACACAAGTTTTGTTCCCAGCCTTTTAGTGTTATATTCCAACTGTTTATGTCTAAAACAAATGCAAAATTGCTTACATTCATCATAAGCTTCGCTTCTGTGGCCACAGCAACGAAAGTTATGCATTTTCACTACAGAAACCGTCGATTTAGCATCTTCTCATTCATACAGTCAGACTAAGAACACTATATGCATTGCAGATTTACACAGATTACCAAAAACTGTTCAGA
>JAUZST010013505.1:0-35630 GCA_034779995.1 Parotocinclus haroldoi
AGATTTAAACCCTATAAGATTCTGTTTACATTGAGAACACAGTATCTGGGAAACAGTATTTAACTAGGCTTCAACTGTTAGAAGCATTACCATTGAGTGGACTAATATGGAGTCTTCTTTCTGTAAAAATCTGTCTGTGAATTGAATTTATTCACAACATGTGCATTTTAAAGGAACGCAACAGGATAGATCAACAGGATCATGTCTTTATTTTTTAACTACGAGCTGTTCATTCAGTACTGTCTTGTTAACTGCATTAGTGGTATATAAATTGGTCTGGTCTGTGTTTATCACTTAACTCAACAGTGTTATGAAAGGGTTATTTCTGTCCAGATGCACATCTGTACGTTTACTTGCTTTGCTTTTGGGAAAGCATTTTGTCATGACTGCTGTTAACTGTAGGAATTGTAGGATGTAAATCCATTTCAGAGATTGCAGATTCTTTAAATGCAGACTGTAATGGAGTCTGAGTAATGTAGAAGGACGTTTTTCTCTCAGTACTTTGAGTGATGAAAGGTGGAGAAATGCAGTTTGAAAAAAAAAAAAAAAACACGATGGCGGATAATGCTGGCTGATTAATGAGGGGATTTTAATGGAATTTACAGGATCCTGGAATTTTAAATGGATATTTCAGTATGACGGATAATTATTTTTATCTTCACTTTTTGACAAGTGTTTTGACGCTGTTGCTTTTTGGAAGTAAATACTGAGCAATACTGAAAGGATGTGAGAGGCATTAGTGATGGAGTATCTTGTGCTATTTTTTTTCAGCTTGTCAGTTAAACAACAGATTTTACAGTATCTAAAATATTTTACAAATATTTTATTATATCCATTTGTGGGACGACACTAAAGATATGACATTTTAAAACAATGTATAGTAGTCAGTCTACAGCTCGTATAACAGTGTAAATTTGCTGTACCCTCAAAATAACTCAACACACAGCCTGTCTAAACTACTGGCAACAAAGGTGAGTACACCCGTAACTGAAAATGGCCAAGTTGTGCCCAAAGTGTTTTGTGAGATACTGTATGTAATAAAAATGCAGTAAAAAGCGTTTGTTCAACTAACATGCGCTTTCACACTTGCATCTACTGCAAATGACTACAACTGGAAAAATAACCCCTTGTTATCATTTTGACAATGATTTGTGCATTTTTCTTTAATCTGGGTTTGTTTACCATTCTGAAGTTTACAATCGAAAGGTAGTGTGACTTTTATTATTTTTGTTCTTCTTGACAGAACAGCAGTGAGCAGCTGACCCATGATGCGCCACGCCTTTTCACCATCTCCAATTAGGCCAAACCTGCCACTGAGAAGACCAGCTACTGGTCCAGGATTAGTAAACCCAAGCATTGCAACGTCTGTGTTTAATGATCATGGCTCCCAGTCTCTGACAGTCAGCAGCTTGGAAGGTATGCTCAGCATGTGTGCTTATCTAGTAGTGCTTAAATGTTTAGTAACATTGGTGCTTTTGATTTAGCTTCCATCTCTGAAGCTACACAAAATGAAAGTGGTGTGGTCGCAGCACGGGACAACGTTGTAAGTTTATGTAGTTTGAAATTGAGGTAATACATATAATTCTTTTTTTAATACCTTATGTAATTCATTACTGTTGCGTTTTGCGTCCACAGAGAGGACCTATGGCTGCCCCTGTGACAGTGAAGTTGTGTAATTACTGCAGTAAACAAGGTGGGCTTTAAATTGAAAGATTGTAATGCCAGATTGTTTCTTGTATCTTCATGGTATCACCCTGCTGATTTTAGGGAATCTGAGATGCACACGTTGCAAAAAAATTTGCTATTGTTCTGTAACCTGTCAGACAGAGGACTGGAAGGCCCATCGCCACATATGCAAAGCAAGTGTTCCAGAGTCCTGTCCAAGGTACAATGGTATGGTATTATACATTTAGTTTTTTTCCATATGGAATTTGAATTTTGCTCATCTTTGTTCTTTAATTTTCAATACACAGCAAACCAATGGAGTCCCAGACCTTGCATATTGGCACTGGATCTAGCGTTTTGGAATCCAAGGTGTAATTTATTATTCATTGTGTATATAAAGGAGTTTTACCATGACGGTTTTTGGAGATATTTATAAGTTATTGTTGGCAGATGAACAACAGTCATGGGACTAATTCGAAGAGAGTTTTCATGCGAGATTTGCGAAAGCATAATGTAACCAAGGGGGATGAAGTGCAGGTAAGGGTTTTAATGGGTCTGCCATTTGCTCATTGCTTGTTCCTATTGCTGATGAATTTTGTATGATTTCAGGGCTCTGTGGTAGAGCTGAGCAACCCTGGCAAGTTCTTCATCCACATTCAGTCTGCAGAGATAAGTGGGACCTTGAAGAACATCACCAGGGAGCTACAGAAGACATACGGCAGCTCAATTGCAGTTGGATACAAGCCTGAAATTGGGGAAATCTGCGCTGTCAAGTTCTCTTTTGACCAGGTTAATTACCTTATTAGGAGCGCAAGATTTGTGATGAACTCGTACAATGCATTCGGGACGTCTTTAGACCCTTTCACTTTTTTCACATTTTGTTGTTATTAAGTAAAAACATAACATTTTTCCTTATCGTTCTGCACTCAATATCACAGAATGCCAAAGTGAAAACAGGATTTCAGAAATTTTTGCTGCTTTATCTAAAACATGCATTGATGTAAAAATTCAGAAAGCCCTTTTGGCTGTGTTTAGTCTCCAGTCTTCGATATGATGCCACAAGGTTTGTGCACCTGGATTTGGGGAGGTTCTGACATGTTTCTCTGCAGATGCTCTCAAGAACTAGGGACTGTCATTGGATGGCCATTTTCAGGTCTCTCCAGAGATTGGCTCTGGCGTAGAGACTCAAGGATATTCACCAAGTTGTCCCTTTGATGCTTCTGTGTTGTCTTGCCTGTGTGTGCGTAGGGTCATTATCCTGCTGGAGCATGAACTCTCAGTTCAGTCTGAAGTCTTGAGAGCACATGATCAGGTTTTCATTAAGAATATCTCTATACGTTGCTTCATTTAGCTTTCCTTTAACACTAACCAATCTCCCTATTCCAGAACCTGATGCTGCCCTCACTGTGCTTCACTCTAGAAATGGTATTGGGCAGGTGATGAGCAATGCCTGGTTTCCTCCAGTCATAATGATTAGAATTGAGGTCAAGGTGTTTAATCTTGGTTTCATCAGAACAGAGAATATTTTCTCACAGTCTGAAAGTCCTTTAGACTTTTACTGAGGAGAGGCTTCTGTCTGACCAATTAGTCATAAAGCATAAAGATTGAAGTGCTACTGTAATGGTGGACCTTATGGAAGTTTCTTCCATCTGCACGCAGGATCTTTGGAGCTCATCCAGTGACCATTGGGCTCTTGGTCCAGTCTCTTACTTTTGTGGGGCAGCCAGCTCTAGGGAAAGTCCTGGATGTTTCAGATGTCTTCCATTTAAGAATCATGGAAACCATTTTACTCTTGAGAACTTTGGCCTGCACAGTTCCCAGATGTATCCTCAGTCAAGCATTTATGGCAGCAAATTAGGAGTGTGAGAAATCTACAGGTCCAGCTGTGAACAAATGTTACTGAGGCATCTATAGCAGTCAGTGATCTCCCACTAAGAGGTACACTAACCCAAAAGTAGCCTAGATAATTTTTATAGAGCAGCAGGAGAAGCACGTTTACACCCTCTACATTTTCTTGTTGCCTGTTCTACAAATAACATGTCCTTGAGCCAAAATTTAACAGTAGAAGATAGTGAAAAATGTTGCCTGGACTGTTGAATCTTGTTTTGCGCTGGAATATTAATGGCCAAAAGTTCGCGTTAACAACAAGAAAGCATGGAAATCATTTTTACGGTAATGTGTTATGTCTTCTCATTTCAGAATTGGTATAGAGCTGAAGTATTGGCAGTTGATACGGATCACAACACTGCTAAAGTATTGTACATTGACTTTGGAAATGAGGAAGATGTGACTTTGGATAAGATGTGTCCTCTGGCGGCAAATATTGATGCTGCGCCGCCATTAGTAGGTTTTTGTTTGGTAAATAATTTTTTGGGATTATATGAAGTTCTTGAAGCCAACATTGCTTACTGGTTCTATGCTCCTCTCTGAACTTGGCAGGCTTTACAGTGTTGTCTAGCTGGAGTAGTATCAGTCGCAAGCAGTTGGAGTGGTGAATGCTGCATTGCATTGAGACAGCTGGTTGCTGGAAAAAACCTGACGTTCACTGTCATGGACGTCATTAATGAGAGCACGGTTCTTGCTGTGGACGCTCCTCTGTCCACTCTTGGTATGACACATTCCAGAAACTCTTTTAATTTGATATGATTCAAAATTGTCGTGTGCTTGCAAAAGACTATTAATTGGCGCATAAATTTTAATTTGTTTACAGGTAAGAACCTGAGTACTTTCCTGATTGAGCAAGGTTATGCAGTAAAAGAGGACACCTATTTGAAACCGCAGACTAAGCAAGACATCAGTACGTTTAGTTTTTCACACCTGACCCTGAATTAGTTCTTTGAGTAGTTAACCTATTCTTAATTCACCACACTTCTTTTTATTACAGACTCTCTGTTGTCAGCATCTTTTGAGAACTTTAAGCGTTTGTCTGGTGGAAAAAATCAGAACATTGAGGCTCAGCCACCAGAGCCCTTGAGCCAAGGAGTGGGAGATGTTTTCACTGCCGTAGTCACACATCTTCAGTCCCCTTTTGAGATCATCTGCCAAAAGCTAGAAAATGCCAGTAAGACCTTTATATTCAAGCATATAAGCATATATTTTAGCTGCGATTATGTATACTGCTCACAAAATTATATCCCCCAAGTTTTATGAGCAGTATGGTGAAATTTTTTATTAGAAATGCAGTAAAGTGTCAAGATCGCTTTCTGTTTATTGTCCACTTATAGTCCACTGTGTGCTATCGGTGCATGGCTTTCTGTTAGTTATAATGTTTTTGCATTTGCAGGTATTATCCAGCAGTTGCAGATAGGTCTGAGAGAACAGTGCACCAAAATTAAGTCAAGTGAAAACTTTAGACCTGCTCCTGGAACTGTCTGCTGTTCCCTTTTCTCAGGTATGGTTAAACCTTGATAGCAGATCTGTGTGTTGGAATTGCCTTGTGCTTTATGATAATTTGGATTCAAGCTCCTAAGTGATGTTCTTTAGAATGAGAGTGCTCTCTTCTTTGCATTTCAGAGGACAACCAGTGGTACAGAGCCAAAGTGCTGGCATATTCATCTGAGGATTCTGTGTGTGTGGGTTACATAGATTTTGGAAACTCTGAGGAGGTGAATTTGAGTCACTTGCGGCCCATCAGTATGGATTTGTTGGCTTTGGCTACTCAAGCAATCCCCTGTGCTCTGGCAGGTAGTATTTTTAGGACTGCTTTATCAAGGAAAGTGTTACCAATGCTTATTTTGACTAACACTGACATCAGTTATTTAATCATTTATCAGTGTACACACATTCCTCCAAGCTGATGTGCAGGACTAATCTAGAGTTTATTTTAGCCTGAACTATTGTGTGATGTTGTTGGGTTTTCCAGACGTCCAGGACGGCTAGCTTTTCCAAAACATGAGCTTTAGTCTTGGTGGTGTTGTCTTATTGCATGAATACACATTAGTTGAGCCATGGCCCACACACAGCAGAACAGATCCAATTGTGCATTTCCGTTGTTTAGCAGACGCCCTTATCCAGAGCGACTTGCAGCTGATCAGTCTTGCAATTCAGATGTAACACTTTTAATTAAAAACTGTTGCATTTTGGTCTCATCTGTCCACAAAATGTTTTTTCAAGCCATCTGCCTTGTCCGCGAGTCACATAATGGGCAAGTTATTCTCAGAAAGCAGTGACTTTCTCCTTGTCATTTGTTGTTCAGTGTTGCTGAACGTGAAAGTTGCTGTTGATGTACTTATGCACATTACAATTGTGAGAGACCTTTATTTGCTTAGAAGCCAAGGTTTCTTTTAAACTATCTGCCAAACTGTGGATTGGTGAGGTCTAAAGAATATGTTTATGATCTCTTTCCTTGGAAAGCTATTGGTTGTGCTAATTTGCATTTGTCCAAACAAGGATCAGACTTTATTAGGTCCTTGTTCTTGAAGTTCAATAGGGCACCCACTCAACACCTGATTCTCATTGATCGAAAACACCTTAATGTAATTCATTATCTTATCCACTTATCCTAGTCAGGGTTGTGGGAGAGCCGGTGCCTGGCCGGCAGCATAGAGCGTAAGCCAGGACCAAATTTCACCTTCAGATTAAGTGCCAATCCTAGAGGTTCACTTCCTTCTGCCATTCAATGCTGTGTAACATTGGATCAGTTGTGTCAATAAATACATCAGAGTCAATATAATATATTGTTTACTATTAGTTTTCTTTATCTTTGTCTGGAAGTCAGTTCTTTTGAATAATATACATAAAATATAAGTAAAATATACAAGATTTCAACAAGGTTTGAACAGGGTTTTGAACGGGATCTCTGCAGGGTTCCTGTCACTGTTATTACTGCTATCATTCTTTGTCCTGTGATTATATTAATTTAAATAGGAAATGATAACATCTAGAAATATAATTTTCATGAATTGTAATCTTTACCATGAATCCAGCCGTTATTGTTTGTTCATTTTTGCCACCAGGTATTAAACCCAACTCCGATTCATGGTCAGAGGAAGTTGTAGTAATGCTGAAACAGCTGGTTTGTAACCGTTTCCTCCGGGTGGAGATTCTTGGAAAAAGAGAGGGAATGGCTTTGGTCTCCATGATTGATGAATCTAGTGATCCTCAGACTAATGTAGCCGAGTTGCTGGTTGCTACAGGCTATGCGGTCATAGGGGAGATGGCACCAAAAGAGGAAGCAGCTGAAGCTCCTGGTATGACAGGTTTCTATTTGCACACAACATTCCTTCACTGTGTAAATGTGCTCATAATTTACACTGACAGTAATTAAAAGAACCAGGATGTTGTACTTGGAACTGTTTAGGAAGTGCCAGTTCAGGCTGGTGGGCATTGACTAGCATATGCAAGTACAAGGGATTTCCTATTTGTTTGTCAGGGTGTGCATGGCCGGTGAACATAAACATGTCAGTCTGTCGCAGGACCAGGCAGGATTTGCCGTGTCAGGTTATGATTCCTGGGAATTGAGCTCCAATGTTTTGGTCTAGAACCGTACTGACATGGTCAAAGTTTATACTGTATGTAAAATCGGCACAAATTGGTACACATTTTTAGAATGTCAAATGTAACAACTATCAACTAAAGTAAGTTTCTTTTTGTTCTGTTTTTGCAACTCAGAACTCTTTCCATGCGGCACACATCACTAAAAATGTGCAAAGGGGACTACTGTCTGGAACAAGTTAACACAAGCGGGCTAACCTATATAGCATAGCTGATGATAGCTCGTTGCAGATTATACAACCCCTGGAAAATATTATGGAATCACCACTCTTGAAGGAAGATCTTTCAGTTGTTAAATTTTGTAGAAAAAGGTTAATCATAGAGGCATGCCACAAGTTTGTTTTTTTTTGTTTGTGAGTCCAGTATCTTAACCGCTAGGCTACCACAGTCCCAGAATAGTAAATGTTGTCAGTTGTTTTCTGTTATTGACATGTGAACATGTCAGTTATGACATTTGCTATTAATGAAACTAAAAAAAAAAAAACATTGAAAAACACATCCACAAAAAAAGGTCAATAATTGCAAATTGTTTTCTTTGATGCTGAAACTAGACAAGCTGGAGTGGACTTGTGCTGAACTCCCTGTTGATGGCCAGAAGGTGGTGCTAGTGATCAGTGTACTGGAAAATCCGGGTGAATTCTACTGCTACAACTACAATACAGAAGGTGAATCAGGCTAAATGGATATTGTACTTAAATTTCTGTGCCTGGAGTTTGGTGTTGTATAATTGAGTTATTGTGTATTTGACAGAGCTGAACAACCTGGCAGAGTTGTCCTGTGCTCTGATAAAACACTGCAAGAATGATGGAACACCTTTTAGCCCTGTTGTAGGAGAGCCATGCTGCGCGCTCTTCAGTGGTCAGATACATCCGAACATCTGCTTTTATGTTTTGAAGATGGAAATCCATTGTAAAATCCTTTTTGATTTGCTTTTCTGTGTACGTGGCAGACGGGAGCTGGAATAGGGGCATTGTGCAGGCTGTTGATGGTGGTGGAAGTGCTAAAGTGTATTTTGTGGATTACGGAAACGTGTGTGAGGTAGAGGCAGCGCACCTCAGAGCCATCTCACCTAGTCTACTAAAATACCCTTTTCAGGCCATACGCTGCTGGCTTGCAGGTTTGTTTTTTAAAAGTATGTGTTTGTGCAAAGAGCAAGTATTTTCCATGTTCTGTCTCACAATGAGCACTGTACTTGTTTATGCCTTTTGTAAAATTGGGATGGTGATCTCTTCTATCACTAGTTTTCTCTTTGTATTTGACCTGTAGATGAAACTGTCGGGTAATGTAAAGTAAATCTCCTCACACACAGATGTTGGTCTAAAATTTTCAATTACCCTCAGCGTTTCCGTTTGTCTCTGATCTCCGAACACCTTTTCTTTGCTATCTGGATGCATCTGCACTCTTTGTCCCAGCTTGAGTTATTGACTGCAGTGCCCCCTGATTGAAAGAAAATACATTGCTCACAAAAATTATACCCTATTTTTGTGAGCAGTGTAAAATTTTCAAGCACTCTGACACAATACTGCAATTCCTTGTTGAAAAAAAAGAAATTGTTACAACTCACCTATTGGGCAACTCTGTGGGTAGCACCCCTGCCTCCTAGCAAGATGGCCCTAGGTTCAATCTCAGGATGGAGCGGCCTGGGTCCTTTCTGTTTGGAGTTTACATATCCTCCCTGTGTCTGTGAGTTTACTCCAGGTACTCTGGTTTCCTCTCACAGTTCGAAGACTTAATTTATTACTTTAATTTGACATGTGTGTTTGTGTGTGTATATGTATGTAGAACTAGTTCTGATATGACCTTGGGTGTAGATATGACCTTGGGTGTTGCCGAAATGCCCACTAATGCCAATAGCGACATTAAGCAAACCAAATTAACAAACAAGTCACCTATCCATTACAAGTGACATGCATTGTGTATCTTTAAGATTTAATGTGTGGCATAGCAGTGTTTAAACCCGCATCATTAGTAAACATCCCCTGCAATACCCGTGTGCCCCACTGAGAGACAAGCCCACACACCACCTCACTTTGGGAACCACTGCCTTTAACCGCTATCAGTTACATTTTTAGTGGCCAGAATTTCTTCCTTTTTTTAATTGGTGTTTGTTCTACTAAATATTTTTGTGTAAACATGTAATGTAGCACCCAAGTTAAATATTGTCAGTCCCGTCTAACTCGCAGGGGTTGAACCAGTGGGAGGAAAGTGGAGTGCAGATGCAGTGCGCAGGTTCCAGGCTTTGGGTTTCGGCAAGCAGCTCAGTGGAAAGGTACTCTCCATCACTGATAGAGGTTACGGAGTGGAGCTGGAATGCAGTGGCCACAATGTCGCTTCAGTGCTCATCTCAGAACAGCTTGCCGTTGCTATTGGGCATGAGAACGAGTCTGCAGAACAAACAAGCGCACCCACTGACCTGACCGAAGCATCTCTTGCACTTAATGTTTCCACCGAGAGTCCAGCACTCCCTGATCAGCCCAGCAACATTACTGGAAAAAAGCCTGCCCAATTACAGCCAGATTCACGTAACTGCACAGTTTGATTCTTCTAGATTAGTTTGTTGCAATCAAGAGATTATTTACAGTATGCGCTTTATCATTTGATTGCAGTCGGTCTTTCAATAGTTGCATCATTTTCTTTGGACTGGAAGACAGTGGAATTGCAGTGCAATGAGACTTTTCAGCCACAAGTGGTTGCAGTGATTAGTCCAAGTCTCTTCTATGTGATGAATCCTAGAAAAGGTGCTGACCTTTTTTTTTTTTTTGTTTGTTTTTTTTTTTAAATTTGAAAAATGTATATATTTTTGCTATTAATTGTTTTGATCTTTATGGTTCTTTTTTCTGAATACTCCTTTGGTTTAATGTGGATTAACATTATTTATTTTTTATTATTTAATTTTACGAATTATTGTCATTATTATATCAAAGTGAAACGTGTGTTTCATACTTATCCTTCAGTCAATATGGAGAGACAGCATACGGTCATGAATGATGTGGCAAGGTACTGCGGGAGCTGCAAGAGCATTCCTCTACCTGGAGCAGCCTGCTGTGCTCAGTTCTCAGGTCACTCACACTAAAACATCTTTGCCATCAACATGTTTTAAATATTTATCAGTGAAAATGTATAGGGTATACACTGTCCAATGTGATGTAGCTGCAGTATTGATTATAAAAGGCACATGTCACCATCTTGAGATTTCCCTCTTACTTGTGCAGCTCTGTCACGCCTAATTTGAACACCAAAGCTGCACATGGTTAAATCGTGACATGGAAATCTAAATGTTTTACACAGGCTTGTTTTCAAAAACGAAGCCTCAAATAATGAGGGATTCACATTTGCGCTACAATTTATTACATCATGTAGCTGTAATCATCAAATAATGTATTGAACAATGATGAAGGAATGCACAGGGAACGTGGTTTTTAAGGTTTGAGTTTATGTTCAAATGTCTTGGTATGGATATGAACACTTTTTGTTATACAGGTGACAAAAACTGGTACAGAGCTGTTGTACTGAACGTAACAAGCACGCAAGCAAGTGTGGTTTATGCTGATTATGGGAACGTGGAGACTGTACCCATCTCCAGCCTCCTGCCCATTTCTAAAGAGCTTCTGCAAACACCATTTCAAATTGCAAGATGTGCTCTTTTAGGTAAGAATGCGTTTTGTTTCGTCTTTTAGCATTGTGAACTTCGAATGGACTTTTGTTGCCCAGTCTGTAATAAATTCATAATGGTCCAACTTTTATCTATTGTGTTATTTAAGGTTTATTATTTACTTAATTTTAATGCAACGTAACTACTTCCATTAAAATTTGGGTCGCCCAAGGAGGATGGGTCCCTTTTTGAGTCTTGGTTCTTCCAAACTTTCTTCCTTCTTTATTCACGGAGTTTTTCCTTTCCACTGTCGCCCTGGGATTGGTCATTTAAGATAATATAACGTTGTAAAGCTGCATTGAGACACTGCACCATTGTAAAAAGCGCTGTATAAATACAGTTGACTAATTTATTATTTTAATTTTGGATAGGTAAGGAACACTTCCCAACAGTTTGGCCTCCTGAGATCTTGGAGCTCTTTAGTATCAAGCTCTGTGGCAAGGTATTGGCCTCTGTCCAGAGTTTTGATGGAAGTTGTAACCTGCTGACTATGACTGAGGTCTCAGGCAAGGGAGGCAGCAGCATCAACTCTGTCATTATGGATGCTCTGCAGAAAGTAACCTCAAGATCAAGCTCAGAAATACTAACCCGGGAAACACAAGTCCTGGCCCAAAAGCAGATGCAGGGTGACAGCATGGCCATGGACGCAGGTCATAATTTGTCAGCAGACACTGAGAAGTCCAAACCTCCTGGTCAGCAGATGGGTAGGTCTCAGATAGCTTGAGATCATGCATTTGTGAGTTCTAATTACAGCTATCCTAATGAATGTTGTTCCAGCGAGTGCTTTATGCAGCTTAAAGAGAATTTTGATAGATAAATAATTAAAGTATGATAATTAATTGTTCACTAGCACATACAGCACTATCAGATTTAATAAGGGTTAAGTAACAAGAAATACTGGTTTTAGTAGTTATTTAGTTCACATTTTTCTTAGGCAGCCGTTCTGGAACAGCCTTAGTGTAGTAATAAGATGGTAAAAGTGGAAAACCTGTTTGTGGTGTGTCTCTTCTGTTTTTTTTAGTGCACAGGTGTTTTCACAGCTGTGTTTTTGTCAGCCCTGTGTTAGACCTGTTATTTAGGCATGTAAGCTTGTCATCAGGTACAGTTATCCTATGTTTATTTGGTCTGATTTCAGAAAGCTTAGAGACAGTGACCTGTGTAGAAAATGAGGATCCACAGGCAATTCCAGCTTCAAAAGGTAATAGTAATATTGAGTATCTGTGCTTTCTAGTTCTAGTGATGGATCTGTCTTTATTTTCTGTAATAGAGATAACAATTAGTTTGATTGGTTTCGATTAGCAGGATGTTTTTTATTTAGTTTGCTTTCAAAGGCATAGAGGCTGTTCATGTGAAATTGATTACATTCATGTTAATTTCAAAACTTCACTTTATTAGTTGATATATGACATTGGTTTGTCATCTCAGGTCCTACTTCTTCTTGCTGTTGTGCATCCCTTGAACAGAAGGTGAAATGTTTCCACTTTTGTTATAAATCTTTTTACAGTCTATGGACGACTCAAATATGTTAATATTTAATTCATTTTTTTTCTTCTTTCCACAGATTACCCAAATTCATGACTTGCTCCTTTTGCTTATAAAGCAAATAGACGGGACACAAAAGTAGCCATTATTGAATAATTATTGGTTAATTAGTAATTAATTGTAATTAATATGAATACTTATCAGTTGTAACAGAGTTATTGGCACTGGTAAGAATTAGAAAATTATTTTAAAAAGGCCTGTGGGATTAATTAGCTTAATCTTACTTTAACTCTAGCCTGTATTCCCTGAAAAGAAAGAAATTCACTGGCAAAATAATTTTCAACAATATTAGCTATGTTGCATTTCCCTGATGACCATAACGAAATATAATCTAACCTTTTATTTACGACTTATACACTGCTCATACAAATTAGGGGATTTTTCATTTTGAAATATACCCCAATTTTTGTGAGCATTGTATTTACCTGTGAAATGGAGTACTCTGGCGGTCATGCATGATTTGCATGGACTTTCTGGTCAGACTGGGACCACCATGTCTGAGAAGTTTGATTGTGAAGTGGTCTCTAAATCATATTATGGATCATTGTTCTGCTGAAAGAACCATCCATGATCTAGTTGTCACTTCTCTATAGAGGTAGAATTTTTTTAAAGAATTTCCTGGTACCTCATAAAACTCACTAAACATTTTTTTTTTCTGGGTTGTTGTCTGATTTATAAAGCAACACACTTGCCTCATTTAAAAAGTGGATTCATTGTAATGAGTGAAATTAGTCTTGGTTTTAGTGGAAAAAGTCATGGATGATTGTGCAAGTTCAATAACACTTTGGTGACCTAAGAGGAATAAACAATGATGGGAAATGTATATAGGTATTTCTAAAGGTCAAAAATAATTGACACTTGGTTTTGTTGAAACAGTTATTTTTAATGGGCACTTTCTGGAGTTGTACTAGGTTAGGTTTTGTAGTATTTCCAGGGTAAGATTAAGCTGATTCTTCAATCCGTCCCTGCTTTACCAATGGTGCTAGTATTTTTGATTTACAGATGTGACTATGCATATAGTCTATGTAGTTATGGTTGAGTCACTTGTTTAGTTATGGTTTGTGTTTTATACTGTATTGTTTACAGTAGAACTTTTATGTGGAACTTTGGATTGCATTACAAATTTGTAATTCAAGCCATTGATCAGTGTGAAACTCTGTGATTTTTGTTACTAAACACAGTTAGTAAAAGTTGTCATTGTTTGAGTATGGAAGAATAATTCAGCTGACGTGTTCAGATCACATTACTAGTTTCATGTTACTTCTTCAGGTCTTTGGCTTTAAAATGTTGCCTAATAAGTGTTTTCATTTTGTGAAACGGTTGTTCCAAATGATTGGCTCTTTTTCATGTATACTTTTTTAGTTGTATTTTAATAAAGTTCTTTGCACTTTTTTTGCTCTCGCAATTCTAGATCATTATTTATCAGCCATTGTAAAAATGACATCCATAGGGTGCATATAATCTTTATTTCACCCCTCACCGATGATGTCGACTTGTTTAATATTACAATGCTGCTTAAAATCATCTTACACACTTTGAAATATTCACTATTTTGTCCAGCTGTTTTCTGTATTCATTTATACTTATTGTTTTACTTCATTTAGCAAAGAGAAGTAAAAGAGGAAAAATGTCAGAGGGGGAAAAACGGTTTGGATGAAAGTGATCAATGCTTTAATTGTAGCCATCAGTCTGGATAATTTTCAGCTTTTCACACCTAGATGGAGGAGCATTCATTTCTCCTTGCAGAACTCTTATGAGTGCTCTAGCTATTACCTGGTAAAAAAAAGTAAAATACAGTGTATGGATAAATGTATTGCTGGGATATTTTGTTCATCAATTAATTTAATTTCATCCCATTGCCCCAGATCAATTCCAGCACCTACCCATGTAGTCTGCCTTTACAAACTGTTATTAGAGCTTTCCTTTTGTGAGGTTTCCATCACCAAGCAGCTGCATGCAAGACTTGCATCACCAAGCACCAAGGCAAGCGTTGGGTGGAGTGCTGTTAAACACGCTACCACTGGACTCTGGAGAATTGGAAAGGTTTTGTGAAGTGGCTCAGTGGGTAACCTCACCTTAACTGTTGATTGAGAGGGGAAAAAAGTGTGTGTGTGTGTGTGCGCGTGCGTGCGTGCGTGTACGTACACCTGCTTTCGATATAACTGTTGTTGAATGTCCATCGATGCTGAGCCTTTTTAATATTGCCTCATATCCTTTCTGCAATATCCCTCTTTGTCCATTAGAGCTAAAACATTTATTATTCACAATTTGCTAAATTCCATACACCAATATATTGTAATCATTACACCAATATACATTGACCACGTTATTAGAGGCACCTGCCATTTCACGGTTGGAGATTCCCTGTATGGAAAACTGCACACTTAACCCTGGAGTTTCTTTAAAAGGCTTTCATTGTGAAAGCCGAGTGTTGACTTCAGAGTAGCTGGTGGCAGTATTTCATGAACTGTCAACCTTGTTGGGTTTCCCTCATGCAACGCTGTTGCAGCCGAATACAACATTGGTTCTCCAACTAATGTCCAAATTCACTACTTGTTGTTTCTTAGCATGAACTTGGGCTTTAATAGCAGGCGACCAGTTTGAGTTCCATTACTCCAAGTTAAAAATAATGTCAGAAAATGTGATCACTAAGCAGTGCAAAAACGTCTCTGCTCAGCTGAATTTAGATTTCTGTTGCGTCACGCATTTGAGTGTTTGGATTTGGTACAACCAGCATGAATCATTAAACACTTCCTGCCAGATACGGATATTTCAGGTTGGTCCAATTGGAAAAGGGGGGGGGGGGTCAACTGTCGATGGATGTTTGGCCAGTAAGGGCCGATCCAGGCAAGGTGGCTGACCAGTTTCAACATTTGGTTGAATGTATTCCATGACACACTGCTGCAGTTCTGAAGACCAAAGGATGTCCAATGTTCTGCTTCATGGGTGGATCTAATAAAGTGACCATCTAGTGTAGTTCAAACTGCATAATACCCATGTTTGATGTGTATTTTTTAGGTTTCCACAAACTTGTGTTGAGAACCTGCAAAATATAAAAAAAATATAAAGATACCTGTAACAGAATAAGAAAATAGTCATTTGGAACAATATCTACACCACACTCTGAAATTCTATGAGAATAAAAGCACTGGCTGGTGAATGCAATAATACTGGGAAACGTATCATGATATTAACCGGGATATCGATATCATCGTCATATAGCACAGCCCTCGTGGTGGGATGAGCTTTGAGGCTGCAGTTCGAACGCAGACACGCGAACGGTGAGAGATCGTCAACAGGTAAGAGCTTTGCTTCTCCTTTAAATGTGCTTTATGCTTTTCTGACAAAGGAAAGTTTGCGTTGAAGGTCCGTCATGCGTAGTATTGATCTGTTTGTATTTTGGTGAATTTGTGATTTAAATGCCCAAATCTGAATTTTACACTGTACCATGACGTTAAAGTCTGATAGCCTATCAAAGCTTCAGAGTTAATCGATCAGCCGTAAATAGGAAATCGGACTGCCTATTGTATCGGCTCTGATTTAAATTTGGACTCTGAAATGTAGAGCTTCTTTGCGGCTTCAGGATCTGAAGTTTGCGTTTCTGTGTACAGAAAAAGTAGCCTCCATTAAACTGGGTTTTAACGAAGACTAAAGTGAGCAAAGTGAAGCTGTCTGCTATTGAAGTAAAATAGTTTTTAAATAGGCTATTAGAAGCAGTGACCAATTGTCTTTGCGTCTCAAATTAGTGATATTCCTAATATTAAAACATCCCGTCGTTAAAAAGTGACCTGGCATTTGGAAATAAATGTTATATATGCTTATATTTACATGATACTGTAAATAAAGCAAATGCAAACAGTTGCAAGCTTTGTTCTCCACCATACAAATGGAAATCCAAAATAAAGTTAACTCTGTAAAGCAATGCGACATAACAGACGAGCACCTAGATGAAAGCAATAAGATATTGAATTGTATAACATAATGAGGTCAGCGAAACAACCAACAAACTGTTCTCGACCAGACCATGAGACTTTAATATATCAGATAGGGTGTCAGTGACCAGTGTGATGTAACTCTGATGTAACTTTAGTATATTTAATAGAATTGTACGCAGTACAAGTTCAATAGTCACCTTATTGAAACGTTTCACTATAAGCTCTTTTCTCCTTTTTGTTCCCCCATGATAGATATTCGAAAAAAGCTGTGACACGAGTATCAAAGCCAGTAGTGTTTCAGTAGTGAAGTAACTTAATTCACTGACTATATTGAAATAATGAAAACGTGTCTTAGACAGTTCAGTTAATGACAACAATGGATTACCTGCAGGACTGACACAGTGGAGACCTGGGCTCTCGGTCCAGCTGGCATCGGTGTGGAGTTCATCTTGTTTCAGCATTGTTTTCATTCCACATTTCCGCGAGACATGACTGACATTCAATTAGTTGGGAGTTGGGTCCTGCTTCATGTTCTTTGTTGCCCTGTGACTCTAATCAGTAGGGAGTTAACAGTAACTATATCTTAGCCATTTTTCTATGATTCTATTTCAAATGCAGTGGTAAACTTCAGTTATCTGAGTTTTATGGGATAGATGGCTACTTAGCTGTCTAACCCAAAACTCTAAAAAAAAAAATAAAAAAAAAAAAAGTGCTGTCATGTTTTTCTCCCATGAAATCCAGGTGGCAATTAAAGGCTGTGAATTCCTTTGAATAAATGAATAAAGATTTGTTCCCATTACTACTCGGTCATTACTAGAGTGTCTGAAGTGGTTCCAAGGGATCTCCTTTCTAAAGAGACCACTGAGTGACATACACTAGCCAAATACTTGTGGACACCCAAAAGTTATATCAATAAATGATTTGTTATACTTCAGAGAAGGGTTTCAACTAGACTGAGTAACTTCGCCATGAGGCCAGGCACTTTTTGGACAGTACATTGTGGCTCACTATTGACTTTACCATTCATTTCAAAGGTGTCTGATGGAGTCAAGGTCATGGTACTGTGTAAGGCCGAGAGTCTTGGTGGGGGCTTTGTGTTTATAAGAAACACCAACACACAATGCATGTAGTGTGTGTGGTGTAGAGCAATGGATCAATGGACTTTATTATCTAGGTTTTTATTTTCTTGATGTTTTACCTTGCCGATTCCTGATCAGGAGAACATGGCACAGACTTAAGTTTCCACGGTGGTGCGAAAGTCCACCACATGGGATAGGGGGCTCACCCCCCCAAACTGAGTTCAGTAATTCTCTGACTAAACATCACAACAAGTATGTTCCAAAATCTAGTGGAAAGCCTAAGCTGAAGAGTTGAATCCGTTGTCTGAAGACTAGCTACATACTACTGGGATCCATCCATACATGATCGTTGGATGGCAGGTGTACAAACGTTTGGCTGCATAGTGCAACTATAGGGATTGTGACACTGTTTATGCACACAGATGAAATGTGTACATGTTTCAAATACAGATGTGACCGTTTAATGGTGAAACAGACTGCCATCTCTTTTGGTAGTCAGTAAGGAATCAGTAAGTACCACAGGGACAGTGATTTATGGTGGTTAATAAGGGAACAAAAACACAATAAAAGAAAAGTTTGACTGTAGACGAGAAGGTATAAAATCCATGGGAAACAAGACCAAAGTTACCGTATAGACGTCTCCCTCACACCATTTTGTGCCCCACACTAGTATCTCTGTGACTCTGATGATATCATGAAGTGGCTCCAACCATAGTGGGTTTCACAGAGGTGGTCCTCTGCTTAGAAGATGCCTATCTCTCATACACACCAGAATCCTGTTGGACCTGCCGGTTCAGTGTTACCTGTTCCCAGGCAATCAGTCATGGCCAGGAAATATGTCTGCTGTTATCAAACAGAGAGCTCATTTTCCTTTCTGCAACCCAATAGAATGTATCCATTGAGCGGAGCTGCGATTGCCGTCTTCTCCATTAAATAGGTTCATGCAGTTTGATTAATGGATCTGCTTTGCAGCATTTCCAGTACATAGCTTCTGCTGTGTTGATGATTAAGGATGGTAAATTACATGCTTATCTTCAACAGCACCTGGAATGTGGGCATTTCAGCACTACAGTCCAGACATAACATGTTTTTCATCCTGATTGTTCTGTGCAGGTCTAGTAACTAAAACCTACATCAAAAGCAGACTTAATGGTTTTGTGCTTTCTATCTTTAAAAGAGACCTGCATATTGTGCGTGTCATTCTGGGTAGGTAAGTTTACATAAACAAGATTTCACTCTTAATTTAAATGATTAAATAATAGCTAGTTTAATAATGTCAATTATCATATACTGGTCACAAAATTAGTTATTGTTATTTTCGTGATCAGTGTAATAGAAATATTTCCATATGAAATACTTGAGTTAAGAATGATGTATAAAAAAAAGAAGTGCTTGAAAGTAACTCTCAAGGGTTTTCTGTATTTCTGGATAAATATGACAAAGTAACGCTGGATTTTTACACAAGACCAAAGAGCAGACAAAGAACCCACTTGAACGGATTAGAATATTTGTATTTGGACTTTGATTTATTGAGGGAAATTATCCAGCATTACAAATAAATCTTTTTGTCTCATCTGTTTATAAAACGTTTATCTAAGAGACGTTTGCATTATCCTTGTGTCATGTGATGAGCAGCAGTGTTCTTTATAGAGAGCAGTGCCAAGAAAACATTGTTCTTATAGTGCACTCCTGAACATTAACATTGTTCAACGTGAGGGAGGCCTTTACTTGCTTAGATGTTACCCCAGTTTCCCTTGTGATCTTAAGGACTATTATCTACCTTGAGTATCTACTCTTGGAAAATTTAGTATTTGTTTAATTAACATCTAGGCCGCCCATGGAGGGCGGGTCCCCTGTTGAGTCTTGGTTCCTCCCGAGGTTTCTTCCTACCATTTTGGGGAGTTTTTCCTTGCCACTGTCGCCCTGGGCTTGCTCAACTTGGAATTGGCCTTTTAGATAATGTATTACTGTAAAGCTGCTTTGAGACAATGCTACGTTGTAAAAAGCGCTATATAAATACAATTATATTGAATTGAACTGAATGGTCTTTGTTGGCGATTTGACATTCATTTTGAAATTCCAGGGTCATTCTAGGTGTAGGAATGCCCTGAATAGTATGGTCTTCTAACTGAAGTTATGTGCTTTAGGCACATGCAATGGGCTTACATGCCACAGTCATCTCTGCCGTTAGGCAATATTGGGACTCAAACCTGGGTCACTACAGTGGTGAACCAGTGTGTTAGACCACTGCAGCACTCAAGCACAGTATAGCTGATTTTATGAAGAAAATAATGTAAACATTTTACGTTTAAATAACTTAAACAGAACATACATATGGGCGACATGGTGGCACAGTGAATAGGCACTCTGGTTTGATTCTCTGTCTGGCAGCTAATTTTGTGAAGAACGTTTGTTCTCCTTGTATCTGTGTGGGATTCCTCCAAGTACTCCTGTTTTCTTCCACATTCCAAAGTCATACTTAGTCAGTTGGAATCTCTGAAGTCCCAGTGTGAGCGAGCGTTCCTGCCTTGCCATCTGTGCTACCGGATGTGCCCCAGCATACACAACAATTTGATTTGGATTAAGTGGGTATTATGATTTATAAAAGAGCTCTGACCCACATGACCTGCCATGTCCTCTACATGTCACTACAGCAGGTACTGCAATAGACTGGTGCCCCATTCAGGGCATACTTTCACCTGCTTAATCCCATGTTCACACTAAGGTATAACAGTACCATGCACCAAAGTAACATGAATAGATACTATTCATAGGTATTAAGACATTGGAAATGGTAGGATGTGTGTTGAGTGACGACTATTTTTCTCCCGATAAGCTCCTTAAAAGCAAAAAAACTTGTACTGTGTGGACAAGATTGCATTATTATGAATTTAAAGCTAGCAGTATGATTTGTGTAATAGGAAATAAGGCTAACAATAGTTTGAGACTTCATTTATTTTTTTTTTGGAGGAATACAGTTTCGCTTTGAGCTGTAGAAGAAAACAAGAAGGCACTGGGATGAAAAGCAGAGATATAAGGCACAGCGTGCTTCCATTCACTGGTTTAATCCCACAGACTAGTATTTGCTTGCGTGCCTTTAAATAGATTCAGAAGTTTTCCCCTTAAGGCATGCTCTTTTGAACCGTGGCTGTAAGGCTGAAGCGTAGATTAGTGTCTAAGGGTCTTTGATTGAGCCAAAATGAGTCAGGTCATGCTCCTGAGTTCGTAGAACTTTCTCTGTTTTATTCGGTAATTATTTGTGAGGTAATGGCTGTGTACTTTATATATATGCAATATATAATATAATATACTCTTCCCAAAACACAGATTACAGGCAGGATGAACAAACCAGAACGTCCCTTTCACCACTACACAGGGATTTGAATATACAGAAACCACATAGGGATTTTCCAAAAGGAAACAAATTAACCTTAGCTAGCTAACCGGAGCTAACCGGCATCTTAGGGCGCCAATCCATCGCAGGGTCATGTTAGATGTACAAATGGAATGTGGGAGGAAGCTGGAGGAATTGATGCTGGCACATGGAGAACATGCAAAAACAATCCAAGGCCTAAAATTCAACTGTGCAACTGTAGGGCTAACCACTGCACCACGCTCCGATTGTTGTCTGTATTTAAAAAAAATGTTGACAGAAGTGCATGAGAATGCAAACTGGAAACTATCCTTGGACAACGGGTGTACATGACCTGCATTTGCATATTGGAACTTGCTTCACAATGAAAACTTTTTATACTGTCAGACATTTAGGTTGACTATTTTGCTAATCTGTCTTTAAAATGTCCTACTCTAAAATAATTATCTGTTCCAGTTTGAAAAAAGACCAGAAGCTTAATCATCCTAACTTGATCTGTAGGTTTGTAAGTATGTGTAGCCAAAACGATTTGTTCTCTCCTTGTCTGTGTGGGTTTCCTTTTGGGATTTTGGCTTCCTTCAGCATTCCAAAGACATCGGTTAGGTCCACTGGTGTGTCTCCATGTGCACTGTGATGGATTGCCATCCTGTCTAGCATTGGTCCCGAAATTGTGCCCTGTGCTGCCTATTGCAACCTTGAATCAGATTGAGAAAATGAATGTTTGAATTATCAATATTGTGTTGTCTATCTTCATGAGGAGCCTCTTAGCATCTCCTGCACTTATGTTTCTGTTTAATTACATACATCATTTATTGATGTTTTTTTTTCTCAAAAATCCCAAATGATTGTTTTTGTATTTTTGTCCATCTTACATCTGGTCTGTATTTTTGCATTTGCATTTGCTATAGCTGAGCTGGCACCATTGTTCAGTGGCTATATTTAGAGAAGGGATTCTGTTCTGCCTTTCTCCTCATGGGCATTCGCAGCTGCTCTTATCCTTGTTATTAGTTGCAGGGAGTTCATGGTCATCGCTTAAAACCTGCTCTTTGTTTGACCCTCTCAAACTGGGTCTGGATGTGTATTTTAAATGATTCCTAATTTATTCCTGTTTCAGGTCCTGTAAAATGTGCTCAAGAAGACAGACACAAATCCTCCTAACCTTCTTACTCACTCAAGGTAAGAACCAGTGTCTTGTATGACATGTACTTATGGAGTGGCCTTATGGTTAAAAAATCCTTTTTAGATCTCTCAGACCTGACCAGTGAGTATAAGTCGGCTGGGTATCAGTTTTAAGGTTTTAGTTTTATGCTGTACGCTAGTCACAGACATATTATGGCGCAGTCGGTAATGCACATAATACTCATTTGAAGTCTGGCCCTCTAGGCATAAATTACACTGTCACAACTCTCCCACCACATCTTCACCTGCATGGGATAAATTAGTTCACTTAGATATCAAACTTGCTCAACATACCAGTAATTACATAATGAAGGCTAATTGTCAAACCTTTCAGCAAAATGATATAGAAAATTGATTCAACAGTAATGATAAAGAGCACAGACTACTATATGCCTTCAATAGATAAAGCTCATGCACATAAACTATGGATTCATTAACTGATATGACTGATATTACCTTATTAAAAGATGTATAAAAATGCTAGATACATTAGTCTTATTCCAAGATTTTGGTACCTCTGATTAAATTACAATCTTTGTTATTTTTCTAAATGACAGTAACTGGTGCAAACAAATCTAAAATATTTTGGAGATTGTAATGCAATGGTTTTAATAATGCTAGGTAAAATGTGCCATTAAAAAAAACTTTTCATGACATTGCACTAATGTTTTTAATGTCTTTACGGTTTTCTTGTGTAGGTGAACTTAGAAAATAATCATTTGACCATTTGTACCTGTACTCTTGCATAAGACTTTCTCAGTCGTTTTCCTAGTGTGGGTCTTACTTGAGGAAGAAGGGATTGTTTATTAGTTCAAGAAGACATTTGGATGAGTAAATCGAGTTCCAGTACCAATTTATGTAATATCTGGATATAATATTTAGCCATGCAACAGTTTATGCTAATCATTGCTGTGCTTGGAGAACAAAGGTTGTATTTTGGGAGGCATGGCACTCGGATGCTTTCTCAAAGTGCTATAGGGGAAATCTGTAGGTAGTCCTGGAGGTAAATAGGTCAGAATCATCAATTAATGACAATACTAATACTAATAATAAAACAGGAGAATCACCATATCGTGGTATTTTCTGTTATCACCCCCCCACCTAAGACTTGGAGATATTTGGCTCAGTTCTGTGACGAGGATCAGCTCGGACTGGGTGAAACAATACAGTGATATTATGATCGCAATAAATTGTCAGAAGACAATTTTTGAGAAAAATGTGTAACATCAGTGCAGCTGTATGAATGAATCAAGTCACAAGAAAAGATTTTCACAATATAACCTGCTTGAAATATCCACTCTTAGACTCTGTTAGACACATTTTTGTTTTACTTAATCAATAAACATGTATGATTTGTGTTTCCTTAAACTTCTCAAGTCTGCTAACACAGCTGTGTTTGGCTTGTGGTCAATTTCAATGTAGTTCAATTGAAGATTTTCTTGAAAATGGAACGTGAACTGTTCACAAAACCTCGAAATGAATACGAAGTGATTCGAACAAGACATTTGGTTTTATTTCATTAAACAAGATCATCAGAAAAGCAAGTGAAAAGTCAAAGAAAATTGCTTAATTACACAAATGAGATGCAAACTCAATTCTCGTAATTGAGTAGCAAGTGACATATTTATGGGGTGAACAGAAGCATGTTAAACTGGGCGAGAGTGCCACACATTGACTGTTCAGTAGGGTGTGTGGTCACCCAAGACTGCCAAAACACAATGACAGTGATGGGGCGTGGACAGGATCTGATTGTCCAGCAGTTCTTGTGGATCCTCTTCATATTCATTTTGAAATATTTCACAATTTCTGTAAGCAGCATAGTTCACGTTCTTTAACATATGTGATGTTGTGATATTTGTAAACATACAATGGTGGATTTATTTCACAGCATGTATAAATTGAAGGTTAATGGGTCATTAAGTTGTTTATTTTGCATATGCGACAGTGGAGAGTTTAAAAGAATGCATTGTTGCTAATGGTTTGTCTATTGCCACCTGGGAAAACGTACTTCCAGACACATAACTATAGACTAGATTTATTGGCAAACCACACGCTCACATCAGAAGCATTTGCCCTTGGCAGTGGTGGAGCCTTACTGGCTAGACTATGAAATTAGTATGGATGATTTCTTTTTTGACAGCTTTGAAGATTTTCTTTAGTGTCATAATAAAAAACAACCAACGCATGGTGGTCACAGAATTTCTACATAGGCAAGTTCAAGCTCAAGCACTCTTCAACGTCTTCTTTAGCATCTTTAGTTTTGCTGATGTGAGGTTACTGAATTAAGACATCAGGCTATTGTCTTCACTTTTCTCCCACAGCCTTTCACAGCACACAATGAATATATGCTATAAATTAGAGAGAAGGCAGCTCCTATTCCGACAGCTCTAAGTAAGCAGTGAAAAAGTATTCTAGTTTGCAGTTTAAGGATTTCCTGCTGGTTACAAGGGGAGGTTTAACTGTGATCCCATTGCCCTTGTTTAAACTAAACCTAGGAATCATAAATGAACGATTTGTATGGATGTATTGATATTGTATACTGATCCCACAATTGGGTTTAGTGTGCAAAGGAAAAATAGACTTATTTTAAGTATTTCTGACGTCCTACTTTTTTATATTTTTGTTGCTTGACCACACACTAATGCCTAAAATAATACACAGCTCAAAAAATAGGGACTATTTCGTTATGGGGTATTTCATTTTGGGAGCAGTATATTAGCCCTAAGAATTTACAGTCTTTCTGAGATCTAAAACTCAAAAGGGACAGTTGAAAATCCATGTAATGCCAGTGTACACATAACTGATTGCACACTGGATTTGCAGACGTGCTCACAGAAATTACTCAACTGAAAAGTGTTAATGATAATTATATGGATGTAACTAAAGAATCTGCTTGTACAGAAGCACTCCGTTATGAAGCCTATTTTTATCTAGAGTAAAAGAAAAAGGGCTTTGTATATTACCTGATTTGATATCTGAATGTCTCATATTTTTATGTATATGCATTGACATGATGGGGAAGTTAAGGTTACTTTAATGTTATAATGTTGTACATAATTAATGTCCATATGAGGCCCCCCAGTCAGAGGAATCCAGACTGCATGTAAATGACACAGTTAACATGGTGTATAAGTACAATTAACAGGTGAACATTTTCAACTAGCTAAGTCAACAACAAATACACCTTTTTGAAGTATGAAAGGTTAATCTAGTTAAGCTATCTTTAACCTTCTAGCTTTTGTTGTTCCTCTTCCTGTACAGTGTTTGTCTGATGTTATGGAAAATAGTATCATGTGCATGAAACCTTGCTTAAAAGTACAGCATGTGTTGTGTTTTGGACACTGATACACGGGCCAACCAGCTTCACCAATTTTAATAGCAAGGCAATGCGAGTTCACTGGCTAAACCCAGACTAAACACTAACCATCATAAACCAACATGGACCTTTTTGGTTTTGATGGTTGACCAGCGGTCAAAAACACAACATATACCAGTCATTGCTGGGGTTTTTAACAGGTTCCAAGCTTCCAACCAAGAACCAACCTCCAGACCTTGAAACTGACTTGGCTAAACACATATAAAATGAATTCAAAATACATTTTTATAATGGAACTATTTATTTAAAATAACCAGTTTGAGGCCTGTGAGTCACTTGTGGGAGATGACACATGAAAGTCCAACCATGCTTTCTACGTCATTGGACTATTATTAATATATTTTGACAGATGTCTAATCTATGTTGGTTCCTTTTAGCCACTTTGGACCCTCAGGAGAAAAACCACATTTTAACACATTTTCTCATGTTCAAATATTGCCTAGAAGATAAACTCATACTGGGCTTGGGGCTCTTCTCTTCACATGGCTCCTTTCACTCAGTCAGCCATTGTTTGTGTGTTTCAGCAGGCCTTGTTCACTCAGGCGGTGAATGCAGCCCTATTTGAGGCATTGGTGACTGTTTTTCAGCAGTGCAGTGGGTGTTACTGGAATGCTGATTGCGTTAAATTATCCCTGAGCAAGGCATTGGACACTGGGGAAGAGTGCCATGCCTAGGGTCAGGGTTAGCTCGGGTGCTTGAAAATAACACTTAAGGGGTTGTCATGTCTTACTCCATGTTATTTGAATTTGCTAGTTATGTCTTATCCAGATCTTAAGTAATCCAGTGTCTTCTTATAGTGTTTTCTAGCTTTGCTGTGCAAGAGATACAGACTGATCATGAAACCATCATGAAGATTAATGCTGCAGGAAAAAGTGAGTGCTTACAGAAATACAAAACTGTGAAATACAAAGAGAACGCAGAGTAGAATGGATAACATGTACGATTTTTTTTTTGTTTGTGTCCATGTAAACTATGCTTTTTGACATTATGCTACATCTCATTACCAGCCTTAGACACATACACGTATAAAAACTGACTTATAGTTGGGCTGAGCTGCAACGATGGCAGCTCGGTAGAGTACAGCTCCATGAAGACCCCCCAGACAGTTTTTTAGGGCATTTAGTATCCTGTACAGTGTCATGGCTCTTGTAAAAGGCCTACCAGCTGAAGAGACTGAAGTTTGTCATCATCTTTTGTTGGATACTAGGCCATTGTGGACTTTCTGGCAATGAAAGAGCTGACCATGCAGGCAAAAAGACAATAGATCTGCAGACCACAAACTGTGAGAAACCACATAAACACATACACATAAAAGACTGATGGCAATTAGAATTAGACCCCCGTGGCACCACCAAACTCTGTGTAGCTAACCCCTGTACTGGAAAACGAATGACCACCTACCTCACAAATTGATGGGACCAGGCTCCCTTTCTTGTATAGTGCAATATGTATTGTCATCCCATTCCAGTCTGTCATTTAAGTGAAGGCCCAGGTATTTGCAAGACGACATCACCTTCACTTCCTCCCATACAATGGAGACTGGTATTAGGGTTTACATGAAATCCCACACCCCCTCCTTTGTCTTGCAGGTGATTCTCCTTGCATTATGTACTTTGACTTGTCATTTTCTCTGTAGATGGCACCTTGCGATGCCTTGAGTGCCACTGTATCCTATGTACATTTCTGGAGTCTTACAAACTATGACCTGTTGGTAAAGTAGTGATGAACTACAAAGTTCAATGAACTAAGTTTGTTTCCCACTGGGACGGTCTGGAATCAAAGAATATAATTAATCACTGTGGTTTGTTATAGTCAGATGGCATTTGCAGGAATAGTCACTATTGAGGAGGTCTACCTGTTTTATTGTCCCAGCTATAAAAACACACATAGACTAAATGGTTTAATGGTTTATAATTACCAGAAGTACTCTACCTGGGTTTTAAACCAGTGTGAAGCGGCCTGGATCCTTTTTGGATAAAGTCTGCATGTCCGCCCTATGTCCACGTGGTTTTACTTTAGTGGTTTAGTTTGCTTCGTTTCCTCCCACAGGCAAAAAACATGCATTTGTTCCTAATTTTTGTGAGCAGTGTAGATGTCCCTGATGCCGATAGTAACGTTAATAAACAAAACAAACGTCAGAGGTTCTCAAACATTCTTATGGAATGTGTGAAGTAATGGTTAGGTGTCTGCATGTGTAAACCTGGGTATGTGAATTTACAGATGCTGGCGTGCTACCTATCTGGTGATAGTACTTATGACGGACAGACAGCACGTCTCAACATGACAGCTACACACATTGTAATTTAAGCTCTCAGTCACTACAGACTTCTTGTTACTGTTATGCCACAACAACACACAATATCCAGATTGGCAGCTTTAGGTTATTGAGGTTAAAGTTGGGGTTAGGTGTAGATGTAGCATTATTAAGCTACAGTAATGATTATGCCAATGGAAGCTCCCAAGAGTGTGTGTGTGTGTGTGTGTGCGTGTGCGTGTGTGCGTGTGTGCGTGTGCGCGTGTGCGCGTGTGCGCGTGTGCGCGTGTGCGCGTGTGCGCGTGTGTGCGTGTGTGTGTGTGTGTGTGTGTGTGTGTGTGTATGCATGCATGGTATTGTTCTTGCCATGAACTACCATCGAGCTGCAGTACTTAAATGTCTCACATGAAGACAGACTTTCTTTCCCAAGTGTGACGAAATGTGCCTGTGTTTGGTTTTGTGTTTCACAGAGATGCAGTGCTCTGCAGCGTTGGATGTCCTGTTTTTGATGGATGGTTCTTACAGTGTTGGAAAGGGAGGTTTTGAAAGATCCCGGCACTGTGTTCTGAAACTGTGCGATGCTCTGGACATTGGCCCTGGAAAGGTCAGCAAACTCCAGCACACCAATGGAATACTACTACTATTATTGTTTGTTTAAATAAAAAAAATAGATGTAAATTCTTGTAATGGTTGATCGTGATGATATACACTGCTCACAAAAATTGAATGAAACAGCATGAAATGTCCCCTAATTTTTGTTAGTGAAAATTTTGAAAGTATTTGTGACAAATGTATGCTGGTTTACATATAGGAAGAAGAGGTGTTGGTATAGCAGTGTGTTTTGACTGGAATCATTAACGTTATAAAGCAAAGCTGAAACTCTGATGCTAATATCACATCCAATCAGTCACGTTTTGGGTGTTTTGAGAAGCATCTCTGTAATTTATTTTGTACATTTACATTGTGATGGATCATACAAATCATTTGGTGACTCTTGTCATTTTCAGAACCATACTGTTGTTCACTCTTTGTTTCGCATCATAGTTTTCTTTGGGACATAGCAAGCTGATAATCAACAAAATCCTATTTATGGATCTCTCATAACATTGGCTAGGATAAGCGGATAAGACCATGAATTAATGTATGAATGAATGTTATTGGTTTATAAAATTTTGGTTTTTAATTAAAATTAAATTAAAATTGGTTTAAAATTGCACACATTAAATCTGTGTTTTGATACACTGCTGTTTGCTTCCTCTAAAATGCTTCCTGTGTGTTTTTCAGGTTAGAGTTGGAGTTATTCAGTATAGCTCCACTCCCAAAATGGAGATCTCACTAGATGCAAACTACAGCAGACAGGAGCTAAACAAACATATCAAGAAAATCCACTACAGGTAGAGCTCCTGTCCTCTGTGGATTATTTCTCCACATAGAATTTACCTTATGCCTGTTTTACCACTTGCTGAGCCTTCATCTCCAACAATCTCCAATGCATATACTTTTATACTTCTGATAATCTGTTCAGATTTTTACATTGAATGTTCAACCCAAGTGGGTTTATTCTGGGTACTTAACTTTCCTAACATCCAAACACATGTGCATTGGGTTAATTGATTAAGCTAAATTGGCCCGTGTATGTGACTCATATCAAAGGAACCTTGTGTCTGTCATAAATAACCATTAATGCTGAAAACACTGTTAAATAAACCAAATTGGATTGGGACTGGATTAACTGTACAGTCGCGGCCGACTCTCGGTCACTTGATGGATCTCGATCTCCACACATTTCTCTCTTTCATCGATGTGATCCACAAAGTATTTCGGCAGGATAGTGGAGTAGTTTGCCATTGCTTTCTCCACCCCTCCACATTTGCCCAGGCTCCACCCTGGGACTGAACCCGGGACCTTCTTGTTGTGAGGCAGAGGTGCTACCCACCGAGCCACCGTGCTGCCCAAATAAACCAAATACATTTCCACAACTGAAGTTTTATATTATATCCTGATAGAAGGTTTCAGATGATGCCATTCTTTAGGATGCATCATTAACTAATTCTCCCCCGTGTTAAACTAACACCGCCCTGCTAATCACAAATAATCCAATAGGACCCAAGTTTTTTATTGATTTTGTTTAGGTTAACACTGGGCTTGGAAACCATATTATGCATTTCAAAAATCAGTTGCATCCACAAGTAGAGACTCATTGATCAGTGTTGTACACACTTTGAAAAAGGAATAAAACCAGATTTAAGGGCTGTGGATTTGCAAGGTCAAAATGTGATGTGTCACCTTATTTCTAAAGTTCATGAGAACCAAGTACTTGTGGAATTACTGGCACACATGACTACGACTGTTGCCAAATGAATAGAAGGAGTAACCAAATATTGTGAAGTTGTACCTATATAGTATTTCTAATTAATATATTATTAAGCTTTCTTAATCCCCGCATCCTCACTCCATTGCTCACAATCCCCCCACTATGTCAGTGATCTACTGCATAAAACCTGTTGTATGGCATATAAAGACTTAGAGGACCATGGTCTGCTTTGTCTTCTTCCAAGCTTGGTCAGGATCTGAGAGCTAATTGATCTGTAGGAACGCTAAGAATACATCTTACAAGCCTAAAGATCTACAGAGCATTAATAATTATCGTTATGTATTACTGTGCAAAAGGCTTAGACAACCAATACATTTGTAGTGTTGGCAGTGGTATAATGACCATATAAAACGTGTTGTTGACAGGACACAAAATTCGTCACTCCATAATACTCCTGTAGATAGTAATCTTCGTTCAGTTCATTATGAGCTTCTTCTTTGTGCCATCTTAGCCTTTTTTTTAACCCTGAGCGATTATTTCTGATAAAGCTGCTTTAGATTGTAGATTGTAGAATGGTCTACTTCGCATCATGATGAAGCTGCCAAATGCTGCTATTTATCAAGTGGATGTCACACTATTCACAATGTCACACTAATTACTACATTAGCCTAAAGAATTTTTACAGTTTACATTTTTTGGTTTGGTTTATATATATATATATATATATGGTTTTATTCTAATGTAATCTAATGGTGTCCTAAAACTTTTGCACAGTGCTGTATAAGAAAGGTCATTTTACAAAGAACATTTGTAAAAAAAAAAAAAATACCAAATGAAAAATTAGTCATCAAAACCTATCAGTGATTGCAGAGGGTCATTTTGACCGTGCCTTAAATGTGTTCCAGGCATCGACTTGGTGAAAACTGTGCAAATTCATGGCATTCCACCTCTGGTTGGTGGCCGTTGCTTAAACTGTAAACATTATTTGTGTGTGGTTTTGTGAGTATGTGTTTGATGAGCTGTTGTGGTTGAGATAATGATGTATTTTGATGTTGCCACTGCTTTGCTTTGTGCCAAGTAGCAGCTTTAAACCCATCCAGTATGTCGACAGCTGCTCTGTTCCCATACCAGTCAGAATATACAATTTTCCCTGATTGGGTGTGAAATTGGTGTTTCCGATTGTTTCAATAGAAATACTAACACTTCTAATGTGCCCTAAACGACTACACCACACAGCTGGTAGGAGCCAAGCTGGCTATGTGCCTGCTTTCCCATTGAAAGCTTGCTAAGACCTCCAGACCAGCTGCAGGAAGGAAGAAATCATGGGTTAGAGTGGTGTAGAGGAACGGTGCCAAAAGTGTTTGTAGTTATGGGTGGAACCGTTTTTTCCCCTGTGGATTGAGTGCTGTTATATCATTGATATGGCGTGGAAGTATGACTGCAGATATACCACAAAAGAAAAGAACCTAAACCAGAGTGTTTCTGAATTCTGTATATTCTGTATATGCAACACGTTCCAAAAAAGTTGGGACAGTAAAGCTTTGTAATGTTGCCTTTCCTTTTAACAAGACTTAAAAGATGTTTTTCCACAGAGAATACCAAGCTTTGCTATTGTCTCATTTTTTGTTTTCAAATTCTCTACACATTCTCTTTTTGGGGACAGGTCAGGACTGCAGGCAGGCCAGTCCCGTACCCGTACCCTCTTCTTCCACAGCCATGCCTTTGTAATGTGTGCAGCATGTGGTTTTGCATTGTCTTGTTGGAAAAGATGAGGTCTTAAAGCTGCGTATGTTGCTTCAAGATTTGAGTGTACTTTTCTGCATTAATGCTGTCATCACAGAAGTGTAGGTGAAGTTTGCCGAGGGCACTGACACAACTCCATACCGTGGCAGACCTTGGCTTTTGGACTTACACAACTTAAATGTCACCTGTATTAAAAAAAAAAAATCACAATTCTTTAAGAAAAAACATTGTCACTTCTTGAGCAAACTGAAATGCTTACCTGGTTGATATGACTTTATATTCATCTTTGTTTGAGATGTGTTTTGAGTCATGATTTTTGTAATAAAATGTGTATGCAAATAGAGAAACATTCTAAATAGAAGATTTTATATATAAATGACAGCATACAGAAACATGTTTGTTCAACTTTCATTTTCAGCAACAGTTTTATTGCTAAAAAAAGATTCATAGCAGAAGGCCTGATTTTGGCTACAAACACAATGTGCAGTAAACAGGGAGAAACTGCGCCAATGAACAGTGAAATTTGCTCTCTATTTTTCTTTCACAGAGGAGGAAGCACTGAAACAGGCCTGGCACTTAAGTATGTGCTGAAGAAGGGGTTTGTTGATGGTTGGAATTCCACCGTGCCCCGTGTAGTCATCCTTCTCACGGATGGAAAGTCCCAGGGTGCTGTGCATCTGGCTGCGTCTGAGCTCAAGCAGTCTGGAGTGTCTCTCTTTGCCATTGGGCTGCGTTACCCCAGGTATCACACCCAGGATACTTGTTCACGATGGCGAATGCACTTCTACACTCTGTATTGGAGTATTTACTGGGTACACCTTCGTTCTTTCCCTCATATTTTGTTAGTTCCTTTTACTCTGTTCTCCAATGGGCAGGACCCCTTGAGGACAACCACAGATCAGGCACTACTGGGTGGTGGTTAATTCCCAGCACTGCAGTGACAATGATGTGGTGGTGGTGGTTTTTAAGCACTGTGTTCATTCACTTGTCACATCTTTTGTATCGCTCAGCCTCGTATATGTAAAGTCAGTTCAACTGCTGTGGTACACTTTGTGTTAGTCATGTTCTAATCCTTCATCAGTGCTAACAGGATGCTAGTGGCTGGAATTGTTTGATAGGTGTACTATTTTCAGTTTAGCAGACACACTGAGGGGATTACAACAGCAGAAGCTAATTCAGTCACACCAGCACAACACACTTCAAATCAGTGTCACCACAGTGCTGAGAATCATCTATCGCTCAAATAGTTCTTGAGCTGTGATGATCGTGTGGGAGGTCCTGACATTATGGAGCAGAGTAAAGTCTACCAAAATATCTAGAGAAACAGCTGGACTACAGTCTGTAATTATAAAACTACAAAGTGTTACTATATGGCAATTTGAGCTGACCTTTTCTTGTACAGAAAAAAGAGAAAAAGAAAAACAAATTCCCATTTACTCAAGATGTTATTATGGTTATTAAACCTAAAGACAGTTGTTGACACCATAAAACATTTTTGCCTTTTCATCAGTCTGACATACAGTCACAATAGAATTGCATTTCTATTAAATTTAATTTAATTTAGCAGGCACTCTTGTCCATAGGTTGTAATAAGTGATTATCTGAGTTACAGTTAATCATTATGAGCTTGAACCAATGCGACCATTCTCCTCTGGTATCACCATGGCATTTTCTGCCAGACATCTGCAGCACACTGGATATTTTCTCATTTTCAGAGCATTCTCTGTGAATCCTAGATATGAAAAACCAAGTAGATCAGATAAATGCCTAATTTTTCCAAGTTGCTGCCATGTGATCGGTTGATTATATATATTTGGGTTAATTAACAGGTTTATATCATTAAGTGATCAATGAGTGTATACGGAAGAACATTTTATGGAACATACAGACATGAGTCTTTTATGTTCACACCTTTGCTTACCAGTATCAGTAAATTAATTACCCAGGAACATGAATACTGGTCCTGTGGGAGAAACAAGTTAAAAACGAGACCAGAAACACTTTTTTAGTGTGATGTCTGACGTGTCAAAATGTTCCAATTGCTATTGTATAATAAAATTGTACTATGTGATCACTTTTAATTTATTGATGTAAAAAATCCGTTATGAGTGATTTTTTTAAACATAGAAACACAATACATTTTATCCGTGAAATTTATCTGTGAAAATATGGAGAGGCAAGAGCAAGCGGCTTAGTGCCTAAGGTCCTAAATGAGTAGGTTGTGAGGTCAAATCTCAGCTCTAGCAAACTGTTTTTGTTTGGACCTTAATTCCTGGATGCTCAGATCAATTTTAAGTTGCCCTAGAAAAATGAATTTGTTACATGCTGTGAATAAAATGACATGCACATTATTCTTTAGGTGGGATGAACTCAACTCCATTGTCAGTGATCCCGCAGAAAGCCATGTGTTTTTTGCTGAGCACTTCAGTGATACAGTGAATGGACTGTACACAAGCCTTACCAATTCTTCCATCTGCAGCGCAGTTCCCCCAGGTAAACCCTCAACCAAGTGAAGTAACGCTTACTGATAAACAGGTTCACCTCTCCCTGTCACTGAGGGCTACCTGTGAGCTGATAATTTGTGTGTATGTCAGCAGGGTGTCAGATGGAGTCGTTTGTGTGTATGAGGAAGAGCCTGGAGACTGTCAAAGAACTGCAGGGCAACTTCATGTGCTGGAAGGGATCTAAAGGCTACTTACCATATATCTCCTTATGTCCATTCTATAGGCAAGTGCAGTATCTATTATAATAAAGATTTATCTCTTTTCAGTTGGATTGTTTTTGTGTTTACCTTTCTGTTGTTTCACAAAGTGCTAGCAATAGTAACTTGCATATTTAGGGATAAATTCAGTTTCTAATTGTAATTGAATTAGTGATCTGTCGTACCTCTGGACTGTGGTAGCCTAGCGGTTAAGGTACCAGAAGGTCCAGGGTTCAAATCCCACCTCTGCCAAGCTGCCACAGTTGGGTCCTTGAGCAAGACCCTTAACCCACAATTGCTTGGATTGTAAGACTGTACTAATTGTACTAATCGCTCTGGATAAGGGCGTCTACTAAATGCTGGAAATGTAAATGTATCATTCCAATCTCAGAAAAGAAGAAGGAAAAATTACAATGTGTTGTTTAAATGTTGTTTAAAAATGCTTTTGTTTTCTCTTTTTCCAGCTGCCCCGTTTAGTGAATGAATTACATTTTGTGTAAACATAATGTTGTCTGACATGGAAGTTGACTGGACATTACATTACATTAGCACAAAATGTCATTATGTTAAAGGGTATTTTCAAACGAACACTTTGTGCAAACAATATGTGTCAAGGATTCTGCTGAAAGCACGACTGGAACGCTACCAACTGCACAGCATCCCTAATGACATAAAATTTATGGAAATTAACAATAATTATAGAAAATGCAGTAATGTAATGCTACGACCCTGTGTAGGTTAAAGCTGTAACATTTAAGAGGATGGTATGATAAAGCTAATTCTTTAGTTTGACAAAATCAAAAAACACTGAAGATCAGCCAGATGGCACAGAAAACTCAGAGTGAATATGAACCAGTTTCTAGTTATAGGTCAGGTAGTCTGGAGACAAATAAAGGAGTAGTATTTACAATAGGACAGGCACATATTCTTACAATGTACATGTTATAAATGACAGAATAGCAGAATGTCATACAGACATTTGTTTAGCTGTTGTACCACATAATGGTCATAATTTCTACTAATTACTATTATCTAATAATTATGAGTAGATCATTGTATAATAATTGTAACAATTTAAAACAGACTTTAGTCCAAATGTGAGCTGATAAACAAGCCAGCACACTACCGGGAAGGTAGTTACACACGCACACAGACACACACTCACTTACCCCCACCTCTGACTGTGCATCCCAAGCATTGACTGACCGTTGAGATGACCATTTTAATAAATCATACAATTTATGATTTTTAAGACCTTGGCTATATGGGATATTTATCTATCTTCTATCTATCTATCTATCTATCTATCTATCTATCTATATAT
>JAUZST010013506.1:0-10987 GCA_034779995.1 Parotocinclus haroldoi
TAAAGCTGCTTTGAGACGATGCTACGTTGTAAAAAGCGCTATAGAAATAAAATTGAATTGAATTGAATTGAATTGAAGCTCTGAGCTCCCCACAGGAGAGGTCATGACAGGATCCTTGCTGTCTTACCTATAACCGGGTTGTAGCACTGGAGGGTCAGGGCGTTATACTTGACAGCACAGGAGCCGATGATGTACAACTTCCCCAGACATGCAGTGGCTGTAAAGTTTGTCACGTATTTTAGTGCAGGAGCCGTTAGAGTCCAGCTGTTACTGTACGGGTCGTAATGCTCGACTTCTACAACGTCCAGCGTCGTGCCTGTAATCGAAAAAACAACACTCTCAAAATTTCAGGAATGCTTTTTATCTGTTCTGTCCGTGAATGCGTTTCTTTTTCTTTTTTATTTCCGTGCTACAGCTGAACTCTACCGGTGGAACACGGCTTCTTTAAGAATTTTTTTTCCGTGGTGCATTTTAAGAACTTTTTTCTCACGATCTGAACTTTTCTGCAATGAATGACGATCAAGAAAAAACAAAAAAAAATAAAATATTAAAATAATTAAAGGTCAGGGCTGGAAGAAGTGGGTTGGTAGTTGGGATTAAAATGTGTTTTTTTTTTGTAGTTATCCTGATATCTTTGTGATAATGCTGAAGCAGCTGCTCGTTTTACATACTGCAAGTTTACAGCTTTGCTTTGCATTTAAAATTAAGACCCTGTTGAAAATTTCAGACAGTCCCTTACAAGGATTCCGCCCCGTGCTGGCCCTGCACAATGCCTTTCTTACCTCCGATCACGTAAACCTCTCCGTTCAGAGCAGCAGAGGAATGGTTTGTCCTTGGCCTCAGCATGGGCGCTACCGTAACCCACCGGCCCTCACGAGTAATGTACTTCCAGGTCTCCGTGGTGGACCAGGTGTTCGACTGGGAACCTCTTGAACCGCCTGAGAAAGTGAAGCGTCGAACAGTTCGGGAAACACAGTACTGTGCGAAAGTCTTAGCCCACCATTAGATTTGATTTAATTACATGTGAACATGTAATGGCTGTGGAGAGCCATTGACACCAGTCAGTCACCGATAATAGTGATATAAGGGACACTAACAAATCAGTGACATGTGCAAGACATCCTGCCCCCGTGTGTTGCCTCTTACGGCAGCGCTTCCAACTGGCATTTTTCAGCAGGGTAACGCTCATCCACATTCACAGGATTCACAGGAATGTCTTCACCGGAATGCAGCACTTCCTTGGTCTGCCCGGTTGCCAGATTCATCTCCAATTGAGCATTTATGGGACCAGATGGGACACCAGCCTCTGCAACCTACGAATTTGGGGGATCTACAGATCGAGCCAAAACATCTGTGGGCAAATGTGTCCCAAAAATAGCATAGGATACCATAGGGAACGTGTATGCAGCCATGCATAACCGCATGTCATCTTGTATCCAGGCTAGATGTGGCCTGACGGGGTAATTAGAGCCTAGGCACAATTGTACAGTTTTCCACCACAATCTTACCGTTTTACACTAATATAGTGGCATTAAATATGAAATTCATACATCCCATCAACTCCTAACTATGGAAGTACCCACCCCCACCCCGACCCCCACTCCCCAATGAGCGTACTTACCACTGTTGCCTATATAAGCGGTTTTTTTTTCCTGATTTGTTTCAGTTTTCTTTTTAATACTGCATAGAAATGACCTGTATTTTCAGGTTGCATTCTGATAAAGAGACAATATGAGAGATCATTCTGTAGGATCATTGCCAAAACAGATTTATATCTAATTTAATGGTGGCCTACAACTTCTGGCCAGCGCTGTGCATACTGTCTTTATTAGAGATCAAATATGAAGGCGAAAAAGAGTTCTCACCAAGTCCCTGCAAAGCTAGGTGTTCCATTAGCCAGTGTGTTTAGACAAGCAGGACTTTTCTTCCAGTTCTTAGAGGAGCTTCAGATAGATTTTCCTGGTAGCCACAGAATATTCTTCTTGAGCCGCTCTAAATCCTCCATGAAGACACCGTTCCACTCAAGCATTACAGCTTTGGAATATAAGCAGCGACGCCGTAGATTTGCATGATCTTTCTTCCAGAAGACCAAGTTTCCATAATTAGCTCCAAAACCCCCTGATCTGTTACTGCGTTTGTTTCTAGTTCCGTGGTTAAAAATAGAATCCCTTCTTTCTTAACGTAGAACGTTGGATATTTCGATCTGATCTCGCTCCAGCCACATCTGTAACGCGCAAGTGATTTTCACAGAAATGATCCTTTCCTGTTCCGAAAGAAAGAAATGCTTCTAACTGAGGCTTGTAGGTATTTATTGAAGCAGTCCATAAAGGTCTGTGCTCTAAATCTGTAACTGATCCACGGTTTGAAGGGAAGATTTGCTGGATTTGCTGGTGCTTGGTTTGCATTTACACTTGGTCACTGGCGCATCCTTGGCACTGCATCTTGCTGCCAGCTTAACAGTTTTCAGTTTGTTTGCGATCGCTTCGTTAACAAGGGTTTTTATTAAAGCTGCACCTGTGTCTCGGATGGGATTGATCTTCAGCTTGCCCCTGGAATTATATCCAATTTATATCTCATTTTATGGTTTTTAAAAAAGTGCTCTGTACCGACAAACGTTTGTGGACGCCCCTTCTAGTTACTGAGCTCGGCTATTTTAGCAACACATTCATAATATAAAGTGTACATTTCTGGATTCTCCATGGATAAACAGCAGCAGTAAAAAGATCCCCCACTGTCCTGACTCTCCCTCAAAACGATACATTTATAGGTCCAACATTTATGCCATTTAGCAGATGACCTCATCCGGAGCGGCGTACAATTAGTACAGTCTTACAATCCAAGCAGTCGTGGTTTAAGGGCCTTGCTCAGGGACCCAACTGTGGCAGATATGTTATTTAAACCCTGGGCCCTCTGGTCCATAGTCCAGTCCACCTTAACCACTAGGCCAGCACAGTCCCCAAGAAGTCAGGTCATCGACTTTGGAGCCCTATGGAGAATTGGTTTGGCAGCGTTGCTTTAGAACTTGGCTGGTTCACACACAACCTTGATATCAACACCATCAGACACTTTGAAAATGCCCCGGACATCAGAAGTCGATCTCATAACCACGTTCCACTTAACGTGTTGTCGAAGCAAAGGTGGGGCAAACTCAATACTAATAGCCGTGTTTTGGCTGTATTTTCTCTATGCCCGTTAACAATTGTCTATATAGTGTATGGGAGAGTGGAATGAGCGCCCTGGGTTGTTTAATTCGGTATATTTGGACACATAAGAGGCTCTGTAGCTCATGTGATCATGACAACAGTACTGTACGCAGTAAAGGCAGTCTTTATATCTATAATAGATACTGGTTGGTTACGTACCTGTAACATAAACGTCGTTGTTTAGAGAGACGATGGAATAACCCCATTTATTGTAGTTGGGGAAATCAGGAAGCTGGTACCACTGCTCTGTCAAAACACAGCGTTCATTTGTCATTAGAGCAGGCGTGACCTGCAGAAACAACTGCTAATGACGTGATGAGGCGCACTGCCATCCTTACGAAGCTTGGGGTTGTAATAGGCACAGTTCCTGGGATGGACCCTGATCCGCCTCTCGCCATCTTCCTCCTCCTCCTCTTCGTCATCATCGGAGTCATCCAGAGAACGGCCGCCCATCACCAACAGCACCTCCTGCAGGTTGTGAGGGGTGTTTCTGAAGATACTCGGCTCAGATTCGCCTGGTTTTGTGTTCGCCTTCTAAAACAAGACGCGAGAAAACATGGTATGGACTAAGATGGGTGACAATATGATATGATTGGTGCAACGTCTTAACGTTATGTTACACCGTTCTGAAGATAATGGGTATGGGTTCTGACCAGGGCAGCACGGGGGCTCGGTGGGTAGCACCGCTGCCTCACAGCAAGAAGGTCAATCCCAGGGAATCCCCCAGGGTAAATACACCCCCCCCCCCGCCCGGTTTACTCTGGTTTCACTCCGGTTTCCTCCCACAGGCCAAAGCCATGCGTGTTAGGTTAATTGGTGTTTCTAAAGTGGCCCTTAGTGTGTGACTGTGTGACGCTTGGCGCCCCATCTAGGGTTGTTCCTGCACCGGCTGGCCTGAGACCCCGTGTGAATTTAGCGGAAGATAATGGATGGATGGGTTCTGACCATGATACATCTAAAGCACTTACTCCAAATCCTAAGCACAATACGTTCTGGACCCACTCATGATTTAGGGCAATGTAGCCTGACCAGCATAACTGGTGCCATGTTTTGGGAGGTATCCAGAGTACTTGTTGAGATGACTGTATCCCAACTACCCAACTCCAGTTGGACTGTAACCCAAAGACACAACACAACATCCTAAAGCCCTGTGAATAAAGCTCAGGAGTATCAACAACTATAACAATTACTTCGAAATACATGTTAGAAGCTTGGTTCTCCTCTTTCCAGCTATAGTAAGTGCTGCCGGAGTTCCGTGCTGCACACGGCACCAGTGATGGTTAATAAACTCAGTGCTCTTAATCAATTAGTAACTACATTTTTCTCTTCTCTCTCAGAGATGATGCTCCGGTACCTGTTCCCGCCCTCAGGACTTCCCGCTGAGGACTCGATATCCTAAAGTGACTAAATATCGTTTACAATATTTTATTCTCATGTTATTATTTGATTAATTGTACTATTCATGCAAACTTAACTATTTCAATTAACATCTAGAAAACCCAAGGAGGACGGGTCCCTTTTTCAGTCTTGGTTTCTTCGTTACATTAAGGGACTTTTCCCTTGCCACTGCTGCCCTAGGCTTGCTGAATTTGGGATTGGCGTTTTAAGATCATATAAGATTGTAAAATCTGCTTTGAGACAACGCTCCATTGTAAAAAGCGCTACAGAAATAAATCTGACTTGACTTATGTTAAGCTTTGGATCTGTGTGTGCAGGCTGCAGGCAGGGCCGCTTTTCTTACATACACAAAGTGGGTGTTCCAAGGGAATAAGGTTGGGAACCATGGCTCTAAAGAGTATTAATGCACCACACATTCACTCACACTGACCCAGATTACCTTCTCAGATAGATCCTGAGCGTCCGAACCCGTAATAAAGGGGTGGGAGACAATTTTTACGCAAGATTTCAGTTTACTTGGTGTTTTAATGTCGGTGTTGGAGAGCAGGTCAAGTGAAACGTTGTACATCGTTTCAGACACTCAACAAACCAGAAACTGGCTAAGTGGGATTTTCACACTCACCCATCTCTAGGGTTTAAGAAAATGGTCTGGAAAAAAAAAATGGACATCCAGTGATTGCAGTTCTCTGGGTGAAAAATCTCAAATAACCACTCGTTAGAACCGAGACAAAAGTGCAACAGAGCATCTCTGAAAAAAAAATAACGTAGCAAACCTTGAAGCAGATGGGCTACAGCAGCAAAAAAACCACACCGGGTGCCCCTGCTGTCGGCTAAGAACAAGCAACTGGGACTACAATTCACACGGGTTCACCAAACCAGACCTGACGAGTCTCTATTTCTGCTGAGCTATTCGGACGGTCGGCTCCGAAATTGGCATCGGAAACATAAACGAAACGAATGGATCCATCCTGCCTTGTGTCACCAGTACTAACTGCTGGTGGTTTAACGTTGTTTGTGGGGTATTTTCTTGGCACACTTTGGGTCCCTGAATAGTAGGTGACCATCGTTTAAATGCCACAGTCTAACTGAGTGCTGTTGTTGACCATGTGCACCCCGTTATGAGCACAATGTACCGCTTCCAGCAGGATAACGCCCCGTGTTCCAAAGCTCGAATCATCTCGGACTGGTTTGCGAACATGATCATGAGTCACCAGGGCTGAATCCAATAGAGAAAGCAGCTTTGGGATGTGGAGGAACGAGAGATTCACATCATGGATGTGCAGCTGACAAATCTGCAGCAACTTTCTGATGATAGGAGGAATATTCTCTATAAAACAGGAGGCCCAACCCAGTTCTACTAAAGTAACCGGTGAATGTTTAGTGTGAGTAACACGATCATTCTAACACACAGTGACAACCAACCTCTCTGCAGACGACCTCCAGCAGATCTTTACATTCCAGGGAGTCCTGGACCAGCGGATCTTTCAGCAGGATGTCCTTTAGGTAGGACTCCCACAGCAGAGGAAGTCTCGCCAGCCTCAGTAGTTCTGCCAGGTGACCGATCCGACTGTCCCTGCAATGTCTGACCCAGGAAAGTGCCGCCTTAGCCCTGGTACAATCATTCCTCACTTGCAGACCTTCATCCATCAGAAGTGCAACCAGCTTGTCCTTTTTAAGCAGCAGAAACTCCTCGTGTTGCTGTACGGCCTCAAAGTTCTCCAGGAGAAACGCCTTAGCTTTGGCCACCACCTCTGGGCAGCCATGGATCTCTCCAAACTCTTGTATGCCCAAGCAGTTGCTGGCGTCTATCTGGTGCTGGAGGTACCTGCTACAGACGGCGCGGACCGTGTGGAACTGAAGCTGACTTGACATGCGTATGAGGCCCTCTACATTCCCCTGATTGATGGTGAGCTTCCCAGTGTAGGCAAAGTCCAACAGCATGGCGAGAACGTCTGGATCCACATCGTGCAACTCCACGCGGGCAGATATGCTCTCCACAAAGTCCCCCGAGAACATGGAACGGAAGTAAAGGCTGCAGAGAGCAAGAATGCCCCGATGGCAGGGAAAGTCTCGTCCACCAGCGCTCAGAGTGACGTCCACGAGCTTGGGGTTGCCACAGAAAGAGCGCAGGCCCTCCAACATGGTCTGGGCATGAGAGGACAGGCAGAAGTCCAGATCGTCTACGTTACGCACCATGGTGACACCCGGTGACTTACGGTAGCCAAATATCGTTCTGCCTAGAAACCGAAAAGTATTTCATTTTTGACCAATACACTTTTCGAAGAAAAGACATGATAAATTATTAATAATATGTTTACAGAACATCTAGTAGATTTGCACTAGAGGGTGTTTTGATGAGGATTTTGGATCTGCTTAACTGGAGGAAAAATAAAAGGACACTCACAATCCAAAATAATAATGAGCTCAAGAATTAGCTTCTGACTCATTCCTTTCCACAACCCTAAATCAGATAATGTTGGAACTGTATTAAAATGTTTTTTGTTTTTTTTTTTACTTTTATTTCATTCCAGACAGTATGAACCCAATATAACCCAATATTTCATGTTTTTTTTTCCTTGTCAACGTCCTTTGCTAATTGCTCAGGCCTGCAGCTCTGGGACAGGGGCAATTTATCGTTAGTAATGAGGTAAAAAAAAAAAAAACGAAATAATGATCTGAACAGTAATGCTTTGAACCGGTGGTGTAAACAGGTGATTATGATTATCATGATTTGGTTCAAAAGCAGGATCAATAACAGGTTTAATCTTTGGGGGGCAAATCATCAACAAACACGTGACAATTATTGAAACTTCCCCTAGAGTGCATAATATCATTGAACGATTCAAGGAATCTGGAGGATGGGCAAGGGTACTAACCTAAACTGAGGGGTGATTTCCAATCCCTTACACAGAAACGTCATTCATTAATATTTGATAGGAGCACATGGATAAGGGATTTACTTTATCAAACCTTTATCAAGCTCAATAATACAGAGTTACGTTCACAAACACCACTTAAAACTTTACTGTACATAAAACGTGTCTCATGTTAACCATATCTAGAATTAAACCCCAAACCCCTGGTCTGTTTACACTACCACCGACCCAGAACCCTAAGAGGACTCTCTGATGTTCGTCTCTGAGAGGTTGGACGCCACTGGCAAAGCAGAACAGCACTGGTTGCATGAGGCCAGGCAGTGGAACAGGAACATAACCCAGTGGACAGAACATGCAGTCTATGGCTTTATTTTAAGCAAACAACTAACTGCGGCTTCGCTGATGACATAGAAGAATCCATGTAGAGTGGAAATGTACTGGCTGGTATTTATTTCTGCTAATTTGAAATTCACCAGCTGCCATTGGATAACAAAAAAACATGTAAAATATAATTTAGGCTTAGCAGTGTTTGACTAATTCTGGCTCTTATAAAGCATAGATGGTTTTTATGGCTCCAAACATACTGTCTTTACAGATTAATACAATAATCTGTAGTTTCCCGAATCCTACATTCTTTAGAATTTGATACATGGGTATCTAATGGTTGGTATATGTTGTTTGTTTACTCATTTACAGCTAGCACCAACACCAACACCGTGTCCTGTCCTGGGGTCGCTGTTCAGAACACATCTTATAGCTATAATAATAACGAATAATTAATGTAGCTTGTAATAAAACGGAGAAGTTATCTTACCTCACGTTCAAGTGGAAATCAGAAGAGCATTTTGAAAAACTCCGAGCCACTTGCTTCTTGGGCCACAAACCACATTTGTCCACTCATGAGGACAGCATGCTCGGCTTCCACCGGACTATTTTTAGTTCTGGAATATTTTCAGAATCCAAAAACAGCATGGGTTTAACTCCCACCTGCTCTTAAAGAGGAACACGCAGTCCCTGTTAGAAGGCTCATCTCTCAGGTCTGTAATGCCATTCAGGTTCCCTTATGTTCAATTGCACAAGAACTCACTAAACACTCAAGGTTCCTCTCAAGGTTCCTCCCACGTTCAGGCTTCATTTGTTATAAAGCTCTCGCAACCAGGTGGCTATAAATCAGTCCAATACACTACAGTACTTTTCCTACAAAGCTAAATATTCACGAGACATAATACGATTTCATGTTAGCGTACCTTTTAAAATGATCATAAGTAGTACAACTCCCAATCAGAACACGGGGGGGGGGTATGAAAACAAAACAAAACATAAAACTTATCTTATTGCAGACGGTATGAATGCGTAACATCCATCAGCTCAGTATCCGTTCACTTTAATGACTGGGATTTTAACAATTCTAACAAGTGTTAATAACAAATATTTATCTCTTTTTTTTACCTTCTATAAGGTTTAAAGCGTTTAAAAGGCTATGCGGCATCGTCTGCTCCGGAAATGAGTTTTTTCTTTGGGTGGACTCATTCCCTCTTGGTTGTGTGCAGCCTGCGAGGTATTTATTCATGCTTATATTCCATTGTGTTTGCATAGATTTTGGTTCTACAGTGTTTTGTGTATTTCCTGGAGGGAGTGAAATGTGGAACAGTCATGGTTTCAGCGGTATCTCTGACATGTCCGTATCGATTTCCTTGTGAGAATACCCTTTACTTTTTTACATTGGGGTAATATAAATAGACTGTGTAACTAGGGTGATGTTCAGAGGCACATTCTTGTATTTCTGATTTCTGTACAGCATGTTGGGAGGCATCAGGTGCGTGTAAATGTGCTCTATATAATTAAGATTTTCTTACCACAGTAAAAATTGTGGAAACAATTCAGCATTGGAGCGACGAGTTCACTGAGAGAACAACGTAGATCACTGAAGGAGGGGGGTTCATAAAAACATACAGAGTGCATTTATGTGCAGGACTATTTCGTCTCTTCATGATTCACGTAGAGACCAGGCCACATTTAATTAGTTATTGATGCAAAAAATCCAAGAAAAGCCACGAGTTCCAGTGTTGTTGTGTTTCTGAGTTTATTTATTTATGGTTCCTGTAAGAGAATAAAGTACGGCTTTATTCCTGTAAATGCCATTATAATACCTCATTTAATCAGCTTTAAAGATTGCACCGTTTCGTAAAAAAAAAAAATAATAAACCCTTTTATTTTCCTTCTCAAGGGTTCAGCTCCAAGTCAATTTGGAAAATGTTTCAAAGCATTAAACAAGCGTTTGAACCTTCTCCGAAAACATTTGCATCGATGAATAAGTACGAAACGAAGCAGCGGCCAAAAACATTTCCCAAAAACTTTATAGATCATTCCGATAATCAACTGGAGTAAAATTACACGTGAACGTTTGCCTAATTTTTTATTAAAGCATTAACAAGTCAGCTCGAATTCTGAGACCTGAGAAGCACTCGAGGAATTTACTGTACGTGTTGATACTGTGCAAAAGTTTTAGGTCACCATTAGATCTGTTGTTTTAGCAACGCTGTGATGACCATACATAGCAGACAACTGCAGACAAATGCTCTTTTGCACTGATTTTCATTCTAATCTTTGTGAGTTTTTCCATTTACCCTAGCCTTTTAATCCTATTCCCCTTCTAAAAATAAGCTACCCTTTTAAAAAAAGACCAGTCCTGAGGGTCACCTTTGCATCCAGACGAGGCTGCAGATGCTGCTATTTTGTATTTGCAATGCAAAGGTTTTTTTCAGGTTTCGATAAATGTTTTATTAGTGTATACAAATGTTCTGTGTTTATCTGGCTGTATTGTAATTTAGAGACCGAGAAATAATTCTTTATGGTCATTAACACCATGGCAACATTTAATGGTGCGCAGTAGATCATACTGAGTTTTACTTTCTTTTAGATCTGCGATTTCCTTTGTGATTCTTTTGCCTAGAATTGTGGGAACCCTGCAAAACATTACGGTTTGAAATCAAAGCAAAGCCTCCTGTTTTACATGTGATTGTCCTGATCGGGGTCGCAGGGTGAAGGCCCTCGAGGATTTGAACCCAGGACCTCAGGAACTGCAGTGTCCAGCAGGTGGCTTTTAAAACCAGCGAAGTAAAAAAACTAGATCCAGATTCTACACAGGTACGATAATTATCAAATGATCCAATTTATTATAGCATATCTTTAAAAAGTACTACATGATACTACGATTGTCTGAGCATGGGTCATTCATTCATTCAACAGAAATCCACACATGGGCTAAAAAAAAAACCCGACCAAATTTCTAACTAGTTAGAACATAAAAATACAATGCAAGGAGATATGAAAAAACGTGTGGTGGGACTCCAAACAAAGTCTACACTGAATGGTCATTCTGCATGCAGCTAATAAAAGCCTAGAGCCTGATCTTGTGCTTCATATACAGTCGATTCCGGTTAATGGGGGCACATCGGGACGGGATGGTTTTGGTCCTAATAACCGGCTGGTCCGATTAATCGAACATGC
>JAUZST010013507.1:0-10986 GCA_034779995.1 Parotocinclus haroldoi
ACTGATTGTTTTTGTTCATATCATATAACTATTAAATGATGATTTTTTTTTATTTTTTTTTTTTTATTAAAGTCCATATGCCAAAAATGAATGAAATTAATTGAAAAATATCTAATGAATTTCCACAATACTGTATGTGATACATTTACACGTTATGATAGAACAGGGTACAAAGATTCTAATGAGCCTCAGATGGAAAGAGGAAGGGACAAACATAAAACGGCTTACACTTATCAAGAAACATTTTTTGCACATCTGAAATTTTGCAACCAGTACATATTCTCAGTGGAGCCGCTCAGGGGAGTCACAGTTAATTCTAACGTTATGTTATCTAGTCGCTCTAAAATGGTCCTGCATTGAATGTCTTAGTAGTATCAATATAACCTTGCTCCTGTCGATGTTAAATAACCAAGTTACACAAACATTTCGAACTGCCCTCCAGCAGGACCTAACAGGGATTTACCTGTTGACAACCAAATAACTGGAGCTTCAGGCTGTGCATGACACTGCTAGGAGTCTTTGCTATATGTGACCAAAAACATTGCATTAAATGCTCAGTAATTTATAATCATGAATATTGTCATATCCAAAAACTAAATGCTGCATGCTGCCATATGGTCGTATGCATGTACATATTGTGATTGCTGTTTTTATCTGTTTACAGCTAAACCCTTAACCAAATCCATATTTCTCCTGACTTCACTTGTTTAATTTCTACCCAGCCCTGTTTAGTCCATGAAAACTCCAGCATGTGGAGTGTTACACAAACACTATCGTAGTGCTTGTTGGAAAACTTCTGGAAACAATTACAAGTTTCTATTGTTTTCTGGTGGTTTTGTAATAGTTTATAAGGGTTATCAATGGTATTTTGTTTCCCCATATGGTTTGATATTTCAATGTAAATGGTCGTAATGGTTTAACAGGTGACCCATGACTGATACTTGTCAACTCTGATTGTTTTCTAATGAGATTCCAAGGAGTCATGTGGTCTCTACCGATGACCCTGTGGAAATAAGCTGTGGTTTAATGGTGATTTAGTGCCCCTAATGGACTTCTGTGATATTCACTGAGCTTCTGCACTGCAGACTGTCTGCAAAATGGCATTATTTTATTTACTATTTAAATAATTTTGGGCGCTCGGGTGGAACTACCCACATTAACCCACCATTCTTGTAACCCAAGGTTGAGTCCTAGCTGTATAGCTAGGGCATATTTAACTTGGAGGTCAGCTTGGAACAGTATTGCCCAATGTTTTGTATAAGGAAATGAAACAGTGGCATGTTAAAGTGAAATGCTTTAACATGCATTTGAATACAGGTATGCACAGTTTAGCGTCTGCATTACATTCTGTGAAACATGCCATTGACTAAAATGGATGTTGAACAGACATTACCATAGTCACAAAGTCTTTTCAGCTTACAGCAGTGTAATATAAAACACTAATACAGTAAATATGTGAAAGCATTAAAGAACAGCTGAAACAGCTGAAAACATGAGTGGAATGCTACCATCTACACAGCATCCATAATGCCATCGTGTCAGAAGCCTTATACATGTTCTAAAAATTTTTGACATATGCAAATTCACAATAATTATAGAATAAACACTATACTGTGCTGCTATAATAGGATAGACATGTGCAGTTACGAACATCATTGACAGCTTGTAACAATTAAAGTCATACACCCAAACACGAGTAACTTACACAAAAAGTCTCTAAACACATCCACCGAGTTAGTACTGTCACTAGTCTGAACGTGGGCTAACGAGCAAGCGAGCACATGACTGGTAAGATAGTGAGCTTTTGAGTGATGATGGACTTCTGCTCTTAAACTCCCACCTCTGCTTGTGGTTGCACAACATTGATTGACAGATTTTTATTCTCTATGATTAATTTTAAGACTGAATAGACGTTGACTGAATGAATGTTAAATTTTTCATACCTGTATTACATTTAGTATATGATTAAAACGAATTGAGCCCAAGCTTTCTTAAATCATCAAGTATTAGTGTGGTGAGAAATTCCACTAAAATGCTTCAGCTGTGACCACTACACAGCTTACTTTGTGGATAACCTATTCGTCTGTTTCACAGCTTATCCGTGCTTCCCTTTGCTTTCCTTGTGGTTTTAAGGAGGAATAATACTCAGCAGGCCTCTGCATATCATAGCAGAAATAATGTTATTCTTTAATATTGGGACTCAATCAAAGTCTGATTTTTCCAAGAGGACATTTTTGAAGACATCTTAATTTTGCAATATGTTAAGCCTCGATGGAATGTTTTTTGAAGGGAAATTTGTTGCATAAAAAAACAACATAAACTCTGATGTTTTGTCTGTGTTTTTCATGCTTTGCTCTTTTTCTTTCTCGTTCTTGTGCTGGCTCTGTTTCTTTTGCTGGCTCTGTCATTATAACCACTGGAACGCTGGTGCTTATTTGCCTAACCCTTGTAGGGAGTGGTATTAAGAAAGCACCCAGATTGACAGGAGGGCTGAAAGCAGCCAAAGCTTAAGACATCCTACTGGCACACTCTTGTGAGCTGGCTAAGTGACACAAGGAACACTGGCCTGTCGGAAAGAAGAAATAATCAAGTCCTGTCTGTTTTACTGGAAACATGGGTTGGTCAGGCTCCAGACCTATTTCATCTCGTTGTGACTGTCACAACATCAGGTCAGACTCCAAGATGTCTTACAAGGTCTCAAATGTTTTCCATTCTCCATGGATAGACCTATGGATCCTGAGAAGCTGTTCTATAACCTGGACTGGATTTCAAATCGAGACAACTCATCAATATTGATCTGTTATATAGTGATTAGTTTCACAGTGAAGAAATAGTAATTTCCACCTAATAAAAAATTCACAATGGTGTTGGTAATGCAAATAGCATGTAACTTTGGCGCATATAATTCCTCTTCCAACTGTTAAGACGGCCATTACTCATGAAGATTAGCTTTGGCTTGAAGGCAGGAAAGTCATTTCTCAAGGAAAAGTTTATGAGCACATGGAAACACCTGTAAAGTCAGCAGACCTGACTAAAGTCCCATCATTGTTCATCTGTCTCCATTGGGGAGTACTAAGCACCATGGCAGATGATCGCAATCCATTTTTGGGCTAGACAATCTTATCAATTGCTGATAAACGCCTGATGGATTTATGAGATGTGAAGATTCTCGTGGGTCACGCTGAGGTTTTAGGATGGAGCCTAAAATTAACTGTAGGCCAGATGCATTCTGGCTATATGAGTTCAAGGCACTGAGGACTCAATTACTGACAGTTTTAGGACAGTGGTATTAGTATTAAGTCAATTTTATTGCTCTGGGTGTTTTCTGCACTAGTCAGTAAACGCTGGGAAATATGCCTTTCAACATGACATGCTGTTTTAGTTTCTTCGTTATGTTCCATTATTTGTTCCTGGAGGAATTTGCGATTGAAGTACGTAGAAAATTTTGACCACATGTGCTGACTGATTTGAACCAAATCACCAGTGTTATCTTGTCATTTTAATTGTATTGACGTTTGAAATTCCACTGTGTTAACCCGAGCTTCCTCGAGCCCATCTGTCCCAAATCTTGTTGCTGTTACTCTTGTCGTCATATGGTAAGCGTGTGCGTGCTGCATATGGGCTCTGGCAGTGCTATTACAGATGTAAATGGTGCATGCATTTCACCCTGCATTCCCCCATGATCCTGCAGCAACCAGAGCGGCTTGGACACCAAGGCGCACAAGTAATTGGGTCATTAAATAGTAAATTAATATCATGTTTGTGACATGTTGCAGGCCTGTACAAATAGCGCCTTCAGTTTCAGTAATTAAGCCAAAATGTAAACAGTGTTTCTGCTTTGATAGTTCATACAAAAAGCTAATCTCTCTCCTTCATCTCTTCTAGAGTCCAGGCCCATTTATACGCCCATCAGACTGTGGGCTGTGGCTTTCTTTTCAGTCTCAGTTTAGCCGCATATGGCAGCTGTATAACAGGCACATTCCTGCAGATTACACTCATCTAAAACTCTCCTTGAAAATGGTTATTCGGAGATTCATTGGAAGGATAGGGAGAACAATTTTTACTTGAACCATGTGAAAGTTCTAAATAATCTTTGCTACACCAAAGAGATATTTGCACCTTTCACAGAATACTTCAAATGCATAAGATGTAAAGGCTTTTAAAAAAAGTTCTTCCTACAACGCTATCCAGAATGGTTCCTGCAGAGGAAGACGGATATATTTGGGTTGCCTGATGCTCTCCGTTTTCACTCGTGTACATCTCTTCATCTGTGAAGATCTACACTGAAAGCTAACTGTCGTAGACCTATAAATAAAATGCTTTTATTTTGTAATTGAATACAGTATTGTCCCTTTTTAATCATATAATTGGCATAACACTTTTAGTGAAACATCTGAATTGTTTTTGAATGTGACCCTGACCTAAACCCCATCAAGCCCTGATGGGGGACAGAAAATCAAGTAATACCACTAGGTGATGGGGGTGTAATCATACACTGCTCAGGATTTAATTTAATGTAATTCTTAAGCCTAAACAGTGTAAAACATTGCACATTTTCATGAATAGGTGTTTAAACAAGCAACAAGAAACAAGAAAACGTAAAATAACTTAAAATAAATTAATAATTTAAAATAAGCTACGAGAGAGATTTTTAAAATTGTAAAAACAAATGCTGTATTGTAGCATTGACATGTATTAAATAACATGGTTATCCATTTTAAATAATGTGTACTTTTATTGTATTAAAAATAAAAATAAAAAATCTTTAGTCTCTTGCAATACAAAACATGGAATAAGTATGAAATAGGTTTGGGGACATGATTGTGCCCTTTGGTGTTGAAAAAATGCAAATGCATTTTGCAAAGGTGTAATAAGCAGAACACATTGACGTTGTCAGTCCCTATAATGCATGTTGTGACATTTAGCATTTTTACACTCCAAGATCTTTAGAATATCATGACATCATCATAAGATAACATGGATCCTCAAATTTGAGCAAACTTTTGGAGTCCATGCCAGATCGAGTGGACACTGTCATTACATCAAAAGAGAACATACTAAATATTATACATTCTAAAATCTATGTAATTTTTTCAAAGACCCAACGTTTTTTCTTGAATTATGTTATGTGATTTTAAATGAAAAACATTGTATTAAATTCAAAGAAAATGTTAAATAAAAGCCTTTTCTAATGAACCCACTGTAAAAAGATCAAAGATAAATGATGAATGATGTGCCTATTATGTCCCAAAAGATGTCTAGCACATCAGTCACTTTATGATTGCAGAGTTGAGCCTTTTAAGAACCTGTCATGATGATGAGATCAGAATTAACTCTAAAATATTGTCATTATTAGGTTCCTTCACTTCACTCTCATTGGGGGTGGCATAGTGGCTCGGTGGGTAGCACTGTTGCCTCACAGTTGTAGCCTTGTAGTCCTTTCTGTGTTGACTCTGCATGCCCTTCCCGTGTCTGCGTTGGTTTACTCTGGGGACTCCGGTTTCCTCTAAGTTATTATACTAAACTGGCATTGACTTTGAGTGTATATATGTGACAAGTCTTGAGATAACTTTGTTTATAGATGTAACCTTGCGCATGTCCATAACATAGCCAGTGATGCCGATAGCGACATTAAATAATCCAAATAAACAAACAAACACTCTCGTTGGTTTAAGGTTGGCACAGTGCCACTTATTGAGCACATCTAGCAAAATGACTTATAGATTGAGCGGTCTGGAAATATATGATCATTGATTAAGCACCCAGAGTGTCTGCACCCTTAGGCTAGTACTGCCTCATTAGCATTAACTCCCAGTAGGAGAGACCAGTGGTGACCTGCCTGCTGTTTTTGTTAAACTTTCTTACTAAGGAGACTGGTCTGCAGCTGCACCGGAGCCTTTGTTCTGCCCCGTCATTTGTTGTGTTAATAACTGAGGTCCTTGTATTACGTTTTCTTTGTCCCAGGCTCTAGCTTGGGTGCATTGCCCAGTCTCAAGGCTGTCTTAGCTTGGTCCAACCAGGCAACCTAGATCCCCGGAGCCTGGGCAGACTTATCAAGTTACTGCCAGCTACCTGAGACAGGACCTCGAGGTTCATGCTGGAGAATATTGATGCGGATCAGCTCCTATTGCTGTTTTGCACTTGGGTGATTTTCCGTCACTCCTTGTCCTTGTTACTTTTCCGTTCAGCTGGCCAGATTAGCTTGGATGACCACCTTCCTCGACCCAAAACAAACAGCCATAATTTCCAAAGTTCTCATGTTTCTATTGCGAAGATAAGAGTATTGAACCATCCAAAACAAACTTTGAGTTTAAGCTACGATTTGTCCAACTACAAACTTAAGTTTGAGTGACATCATCGTTTCCTCCCTTGTTCTCTTGCTCTCCACCCACAATCAAGCGGGTTTATTGCCAATATTTCCCTTTATTACCAAAATGCTACATCCGAAAGAATGATGTAATTCATTATTGCAGTAGATTAAGTCATGAAGGATGAATTCTCAATGGCAGTAGATCAGCGTTCCCATCTAAGGAGAGAGATCTTTTAGGAATATTTTAGAAAAAAATATTGGCTTAAAGGTCAAACATACACTCATTTAATGTATGGAATGTGTGTAAACTTATACCATCATGTAGTTTTACAGTCATGTCTAAAACAGCGACATTAGCTCATCCGTAAAGAGCACATGTATCTCCAGATTTTCATTTCTGGCTCCAAGCTGAAATTCCAAGTATATATAGTGTATCACTTAATTTGTTTTTTCTTGATTTGTCGTGAGTCTATGATGGTTTGTGCTGCCTGGTTAAAGGAAAAAGCCACCATTTGGATTCAAATGAGCAAATACTTAAAAACCGTTGATTTGGTAATTACTGCAGTGATTAATATGGTACAGATGGTAACAATTCTTTTCAACTCAACTGATGCAGCGAGTAGCTTTCTTCTTACACAACCTTGTTGAAAGATGTATCATGTAGTCATGGAAAAGATGTTACTGTGTATCAGAAGAGTCCGAATTTTGGCTTGCATCAGGTAAAGAAATCAGCTTAGGAGATTTCTGAAAATAACTGGAATTGGGTTTAGAACTGACCACCGCATCATTAAAAGCTGGAAGGTTTCAGTGGTGATCTGTCAACTACATGGAAGAAATGTGGTAGGAAAAAAATCTCGAATGGCCGTGATCGGAAATCACTTAAATGCTTGGTGAATCGTTCAAAATTGACAGTAGATCTTGCGGCTGAGTTTAATAGCGAAAGTAAGAGCATATCAACACTCGCAGCGCACCAAAAACTCACAGGACCAAGACGTAACCGCTGTCATTGAGGCTAATTGGATACGAATTGCTAGATAGCATAAAGATTGGACTCAGGAGCAATGGTAAAACAAAAGTCATGTGGTCCAGATTGGAGAGTGCAGATTTACCCTGTTCCAGAATGATGGGGTGTAACATCCCAGACGGGAAGCTCTTCTCTGTGGAGGAATGGGCTCAATTTCACGTACACCCATGTGCAGGGCCGGAAATGTTTAGTTACAGGTGTTGCTGCATAAGTGGGACACACCAGATACTGAAAGCAAATGTTCATATCACTTATTGATATGTATTATGGGATCACTTTCATCAGTAAACACACGGTCAAGTAAAGTAATTTTGTCGCATGTGTTTACTGGCTTCTCTTCACTTTTAGGACTGTAAATCTGGTGTCGTCTTAGGTCATATTCATGCAGAAATTCTTCTTTACACAAGGGTTCACAAGGGTTCGAGTACACATTTATATGTAACAACATTTATGTGAAGAAAGTGTATTTTAGCGTGGAAGTGAGGGAAATAAGTCAAAAGTTGTTTGTTGCGATACCGAAGCTACAAGTAAACACATCTGTATTCTTTACACCCTCACTGAGATAGAACAGCTGCTACTCTGTTGGTTAGGTCACACAAGGATCACCCAGAACTGTTCCAGCAAAATTACCTACAGCATTAGAAACAAGGCAGCATTTTAACAGAAACATAACAGCATTTTACCATGCAATTTGTGCATTTTTTTTTACTAAGACACTAATGGTTGTCATGCCCTTTATTTCCCTTTGAATGTTCATATTAAAAGTACAGAGTTCGTGTTCTTGTGATTTAAATCTCATGCTCTGTGCACTAATCTTTTCCAGCCCATAAAATAGCAATGGGAGAGAAATTTAGGATTTGGAGTCTGTCTGTCGGTATCAACAATTCCGTAACTTTCAGCATTGTGCAGCTTGTGTTCACCATACACTGCAATTTATTGCATTCTCCGAATGTTGCAGCAGAACAAGGGGCCAAACGTTTCTTGTTCCATAGGTCTAATATCAGTAATATGAACCACATGAATAACTGTCATTTCTGGATTATGAAACAAATCATGCTGTCATGTTAGTCATGACTATATACTCAGATTAAATTGTGGTTTGTTTTGTTTTGCTCATAAGCACAAAACCAAATCCTTGGAGCCTCCCAAGTTTGTTCCCTATGCTCTAATAGTCTGTTTTTCAGTTTGTCTCTATTAAATCTGACGAGTGATGTGCTTTAATGTAAGTCCATATAAGACTGGGAATAAAATGGAGCTGAAAGGTTCGGTAAATAATCTCTTTTTGATGACGTCATTCTTATAGGATTGGGTAGAACAACGGTTGGGGAAGGATTTAGATTTGGAAACGCGTCAATGTTAAACCCACAGTGTGTGAATACATTAGCTGTTTTCGTGCCATATGTAGTTTACGTTGATGTTGTCGTGTTTTACTTGTTGCAGTCAGAAAAACGAAATAACCCTCTCCCTCAAAGTAGTTTAAATCTATTGGAAAATGTGAATATATTCTTTCATTCTTTCATGAGACCTGTTATTGCTGTGATGGACAGAATCATGGATTCTAATTGATGGTGGAGACATGAAATAGGTTATCAGGTAGAAATATCTGTATTATCATTTAATTAAAGTTCATGAGTTTGAATAATGACTTTATATCATGAGAATTTTATTTGTGGGCTGTTACTGAGCTACGTTTGTACCTTGTGCCAAATTTTTGCTTTTACAATGTTCTTGCATGCTTGATGATTTGGTGCTTTGTTAAATAAAGTGTACATCCACACTTAACAAGCTCTACATTTTTAGACAAAGCTTGTGGTTCCGATTAACAGGTTATTGAGGAATAACATTAAATGAATCATCTTGCGCAGAGGCTTTTAGCAATTCTGGTTATGACTTTCAAAATGAAAAAAGACATTACAACAGTTTCTGCAAGGCACAAACGTAACTGTGACTTATTTCTTCAAATTTTTATACACAATTAAGAGGCCAATTAGCTTTTAAGGCCTTACCTAAACTGTAATGGAAAGGTTGTTTGTCGATGTATGGGACTGTGGTGACCTAGTGGTTAAGGTACTGGACTATGGACCATGGAAGGTCCAGGGTTCAAATCCCACCTCTGCTACAGCTGGGTCCCTGAGCAAGGATCTTAACCCACAATTACTTGGATTGTAAGACTGTATTAATTGTAAGTCGCTCTGGATAAAAGTATCTGCTAAATGACATAAAAGTAAATGTACCTAACTTGAGATAAAAATTATCTTACAATATATTACATTGATAGACCTTACTGTGTGTAGGCGAGTCACTTTCCCCATTTTATCTTTTACTCGATCGCTCACTCTGTCCCTCAAGTTTGGGGCTGTTTTGTAAGACAACTAGTGCCGTGTGTTAATCAATTGTCTTAATGATATTAGGCATAATTGTTCCCCATTTTCTTTCCAGTATTGGGATGTACTGTATCAAACTATAACATGTGGTTCATTAAACTCATCCAACACACTGAAAAAGAAGTCATCTGTTAAAACAACCTTGAAAACATTAGTACACTAATGGTCGAATTACATATATTATTTAAAAAACGTAAGAGTTTGCAAAGATCAATCCTAAATACAGTTAACATCTGCCAAAGATACCTTGTTCTGGGTTTGGTTTGGATAAGTGGAGTTATTTTGCTGTTTGTTTTTTCAATGGCATATTCCTACTAAGACATCTCAAAATCAACTAGGGACTTTCTGATTGACTCTCCTGCCCTGTTATTTATCCTGTAATTAAGTCTTTGTATCGTAATTAAGTCTGAATGTGTGGCACCCTAATGCACCACTGTGGCTACCAAGGTTTGAATCCCAGCAGTACCTTTCTGATGGACATCCAATGCAGACATGATTTTTTTTTCTCTGCTTTATGGGGGATGCCAGACAAAGTATCAACTGAAGTGCAAGATGCAGTTCAAATGGCACACTCAGCCCTTCACCCTGTGCACTTCAGTGACCCTGACCAGGAAAAAAATGAAATGTGAGAACCCTAGGAAATGACATAACACCAAAAACAGAGCACTATCTAGTGAATATGGAATTCTTTTGGATACCCTTGATAGTCTTCATGCCATTTACCTTTCAAGCCTTGGGTCTTGAGTGATTTGTGTGTACAGTCATGGATAAGTAGCTGCATTTATTCCACACTTACCTCAACTAACCCCCCTACCCCTCTATTTCTCTCTCTTAATTAAAAAACACACACAGCCTTTACAGTTTTAGAAGTGTGTTCTTGTTTAGATTCCTGATTATTAGGAGTAGATGATGTTACTGATGTTTTAAAGCAATTTGTAAGTCGCTCTGGATAAGGATGTCTGCTAAATACTGTAAATGTAAATGTAATGCAGAGAGAATTACACCACCTGTTCCCTATGCAGTCTCTATTACTGTCAAGTGTGTGTGTGTGTGTGTGTGTGTGTGTGTGTGTGTGCGTGTGCGTGTGCGTGCGCGTGCGCGTGCGTGCGGGCATGGGCGTGTGCACACACACCCACATGCATTCATGTTTGTATGTGCGTGCATGCATGCCAATGTGTGGGCATGCATGTTTGTGTGTGTGTGTGTGTGTATGTGTGTGTGTGTGTGTGTGTGTGTGTGTGTGTGTGTGTGTGTGTGTGTGTGTGTGT
>JAUZST010013508.1:0-10986 GCA_034779995.1 Parotocinclus haroldoi
GATTCTGCTTCTCGTCTCATCCCTTGGTATTGTTGTGCTCGCCCGGTATTTCGACTTTGGAACGTTTTCGACTCTGTTTTTTGGTTACCCAATAAACTCTGCATCCTTGCTACCTGCGTTAGCTTCTGCGTTTTTGCTACCTGGTGTGATAAGTAGCAACTATATCCAGGGTTGAGCGAAATACACATTCTAATTGGTTAGTTGCAGCCTCAAGATAATCAGGCTCTGTAGGTGTATTAAAAGTTAGGTCTGAAAGGTTATTAATAAATGCAGCTGGAGTATCTAAAGTAATAGTGTGCTTAGTGTGATAACAAGGGAGTAGATGGATATCATTTGATACATTTAGCTCCAAAACTAAGAGATAGTGATCAGAAATTAGCTCACTTTGTGGCAAAACATCTATGTTATCTACATCAATACCAAACATTAATATTAGATCTAAAGTATGATTACAGCGGTGGGTTGATCCCATCACATTTTGAGTGGTTTCTAAAATGGAATCAAAAGCAATTTCAAGTGGATCCTGCTCATTTTCAAAGTGAATGTTAAAATCACCTACAATTACAGCCTTATCTGTTAAAAGTACTAAGCAAATTCCTAAAGAAATTCTGAGTAAGGGTCTGGAGGGTGATAAATAGTTATGAGCTGAAAAGAGTATTGTTTAGAATTGCCTAGTGATGGATCAGTCATACTGAGAATCAATATTTCAAATGAAGTAGGCTTATAATGGGATTTAGTACCAATACCTAGATCTTTGACAAAAATTGTTGCTACACCTCCTCCACAACCAGGGCATTGAACATAGCTGTACCCGAGAGGGGAGGCTTCATTGAAGGCTAAATATTCATTTATTATTCATTTAATCCAAGTTTCAGTAAGACAGAGTGTGTGTAAGTGTTTATCAGTGATTAGTTCATTTATAATCACTGCCTTGTTTGTTAGCGATCTAATGTTTAGTAATCCTAGCTTAAGCTTAAGATTGTTTTTTGTACAAGAGCTATCTGTTATCATTCTAATGAGGTTATTAAAGCAGACTTATTGGGTGCATTTAGGCTTGGGGCAGATGCAGGTAACAGACACAGTTTTAATAACGTTTAATAATGGTCTGGGTGATAGTGCATGACTACCAGCAGACAGTTAATTAAGCCTATTAGCGTGCTGCCTGACCCCTGCTCTGGATAGTCAGCTTCTAACAAATCCTGTCATAGGACTATGGGCAATACTACAGGAGATGAGTGCAGCAACTTCCTGGGTGGGAATGACACCGTCCATAGGCCCATAGACCACCCAGGTCCTAAGAGGCCAGGCTTACCCTTAAAACTAGTCTAGTTGTCTATAAAGCCCACATTGTTTTTAGAGCATCACTTGGACAACCAGCAGTTAAGTGACCACAACCTGCTAAAGGTCTGATCATCTCGCCGCATTGAGATGGGTCCAGAGCACACTACTGCATGGGACATTGCCTTCGCAACTCTAATGACCACTACAAAGTTAGCCTTAGTAACTTCCGACTGGCGAAGGTCTATATCGTTAGCCCCTACATGAATAACTATCCTAGAGAATCTACGGCTCTGAAGCTCACTAAAGATCCCTGTTATGGCCGACAATCTGGCTCCTATTGCTATTGTGAAGCAACACATAATTTAGACATCTCTTGTAACTGTCAAAAAACCTCCATTTGTACGTTACAGAACTATCATATTCCATTGACATCCCATAAGTCCTTTATCTCTGTCCTTTCTAAATCTTTCTCTCTGTTACACAAAGGTGGTACCAGAACCCAGTAACTCTGCTGACAACTTTGGCAGATTTAACTCCCGTACCAAACATTCTGGCATCAAATTCATAAATGTCTGAAAATGATAGGTACAGGGACATGCATTTCCATGCAGATGGAGCAGTCATCAATGTGGTTTTGAGACTCTCACCACGACACTGGGACTCCAAAGCTGAGACTTTTTTCTGACCTTTCTGTCCACTGTTTCAGGTTTTCATGTCCAGTACCCTTTATAAGTGGTGCCCAAGGTTTGTCACGGTCACCCAGTTAAACTCCAATAAAATCCTACTATGAAGTCAGATATGTTCATCTTTTGTTAGGGTGTTGTAAAACAACCACAAATGTAACGTAATATATCAGGATAATTCTAATACCATCCACAAACTGAGTACTTGATGACATTCAACAAAAACAGATTTAACTTAAATTTGAGTTAAATTTGCTGCAATTTTTACGCCTCTTGAATGACTGAATGCTGCTGTGGGTTTTCATGTTGCATATAAAGCCATACAATACAAACATCAGCAGATTTAAACTGTTTAATAAGCAGTCTACCTATTCATTAAACCGATTGCATATTCAGCATTTATTTTTGTGTATTCAGCTTGTCTTTCTATGCTTTAATTATCTGTACTCAGCTAATCTGAATAATAATGTTACATTATTGCTATGAGATTTTATGAGTAGACAGCGTTTTGTGGACAAACCGGACATGACTGGAGTAAAGGGGGTGTAATTTTTAGATTCAATATATAAATATATAAAGATGTAAGGTTATCTTGTAGTCAACATAATTGTAGTAGACCTCTGTTATTTTAACACTATAATTTGGATATATAAGGACACGCTGTTTTAAGTAACTTGGTCAGCTTGAAATTGGCTACATATATTTGACATTATTATTACATTAGAAATACATAATTACTTAGATCCTCATATGCACTGCTATATGCACGATGTGAGATGATTTGCGATGACTCTGGAGAAACTCTTTTTTTTTAAGTTGTAGTTGGTTTGAGGGGATGTGTGAATTGAAATATATTTTTTGCTTGATGCCAGTTTAGTATTGACTTTGACTTTAAAAAATGCTATTACTGCATTCTTTACTAAAAAGGAATATTTTGAATGGTGACGCTATTACTACCATAGACATATATACCATATGATCTAGCGTTCATTCTAAACAGTAATCATTCTCCACTTAAAGGCAGCTAATTAATCTCTGTCATTGAATATATCAGTAATTTAGTTGTAAAATATTTAACATGTTATAGTTTAATTGGACGCTCTAACTGTTGGCCTTATTGGGTGTAAGTAAAAAAAGTGAGTGAGTGTGCCCTCTGATGGACTTTGTAGACTTTGGGATTAATTTGCTATGGAAACATATGTTAAGGCAGAGACTGGGCAACAGGGTGTCATTCACATGAACAGGTGTGCACAGATGGAGGCAAACATGACAAACATAATCATGACTAATCGGCTAATCGAAAAAAGTAATTAACAAATTAGATGTCTTTCTGCCTTCCCCAACGCCCAGCAATAGTTCCCTCGAGTTTTAAAAACCACTGACTTCGCTTAAAGATTTAGTTTTAGGTATTGTCTTTTTGTCTGAGCCAATGTTTTTTACAATTAGAAATTTGGCCCCTCCAGAGGAGGAGTCACTGGTCCAGCATCCAAACAGGTAGCAGCCAAGAAGCCACTTTTTCATTGATGGCCTGCAGAAACCATCATATTTCCTTGTATACATATTTTCTGTTATTTTCTGTTTGTATCTTAATGAAGAGAAATCAAAAGACAGGATTATGTACGGTCATTAAACCATTATTAAAACAACAGATCTAATAGTGGCCTAAGACTTTTGCGGTGTACCATATTTCAGATTGCTGACAGAGCAATAATGTTATTGTGAATGTACATGCCCTATCACTCCCTTTCTATGACTGTCTTCCTGTTATTCTTTCTATTCCTCCCACACTTGTTCAATCACTCCATTCATTTTGTTTCCTCTCATCTCTAAACTTTTAGATACCTGCTTCACTCTGCCATCTCTATTTCTCCTAGTTCAGTAAAACAGTGGATTAACCAGTGTCCAGGTTACTTCAATGTTTATTTAATAACAGATTTTTGGCAGCTGTTTATTTCTTTTTTACAGTCTGTTTTCCTACCATGCAAGCATTGCCAAGTAGAACTGGGCTTTGATAATGTTGTGGTGCATCTTTCAAATTTTAGCAGCTTTGTCTCATCCCTTCTAATCATTTAGAGGTTAGTTATGTTTTTAGGCAGGAGGTGAACTTACGTTAAGCCAAATTACAAATGTTTTACCGTTTGTTCATTTTCATTTTTCATTGTAATACACAAACTGAAGCAAAAAAGCTGTGCTCAGCATTGCTATGTATTCATTATTGCACAGAATAATTTGAATTTAAAAATAATATGATAATAAAGTCATGTATGTAGCATGCTAATAAGACCTCTGCAGGCCCTTCACTCTGTCACTCTTCCTCTCAAATGATACCTTGCACAGTTTGATTCTCATTTAAATTCTCCTCAGCATGCCCTGTATAGTGGATAGGCTGACAGGTTCTAAAAATATCTATGATTCACTGGCACTCACATAGAGCCCATTTAAACCATTTTATCCTGGTATTTTAACTATATGCAGTTAAATGCACTATATACATACATCTTCATTTGGCCAGAATAGAATACTGGGTATTTTGCATGTAATGTGCAAGTAAACCACACCACATGGGATACAAAAAGTGAGTTAGTAGGGTCGTGCTTGCCATCTTGGAGTGATGGGTGTATTTACATATATGTTATAATTACCATGTTACCGTGTTAGTCAGATGAAGCAGGTTCATATCTGGAGTTGTGGGAGCCCTCCTGAGGAATTCTATATAAGAGCAGCATAGAATCTTCAGTGAAGTGGTTGTGCTAGACACCTGACTAAAATATTTTTTACAATAAAAAGTAAATTTGGTATGTGTCTATAATTATATGTGATCACCCAAATGGTACTGAGAAACATCATTAGATAAGGATGCATTAATGGTCAGTCTGATAGTATTAATTTTATTACTGGAAAGGGATACAAACTCACTGCATTTTTGGGCAGTTGTTCAGGGGGTATTAGTAAGTCTGTTCATATTATGCAAGCACTTGTACAATGAAGTACAATGAACTTATCCTTATTAACTTCTTTGGGAATTTGAAGCCTGGCTTCATTGAGTCTGAGACCAAATGTCTCAAACATGGCACATAGTTCCTTGGAAATATTGCCAATGGGTTATAAACATCTGATTTAAACCACCTGGAACAACAATGCGAGTAAATTTTGTGAAGATCAAAGTCAGCATGTTTGAAAAGATTCAAATCAGAAAAAGTTTGTTATGGGGTTTTACATGTTTACATTTCCTTTGACATTTGTTTAATTAAAGACATTATGAACCTGAGATATTAAATAAAAATAAATGTTAATGTGATATCAAGCAGGTTGATAGTAACAATTGATTATAATGATGCTTTAGTACAAAATCAGTATCCACAAAAGGTTAAGTTCTCTGAGAAGCAAAGATATGTAGATGATCTCCAGTTTGTCACAAAGATGTGGGAAAATGATTAAATTGTTTAAAATCAGTTTACCTCAAATAAATATTAAAAGTCATTTTCTTATTCCTTCCCCTACAGTGCATAATATCATTAAACAGGTCATGGAATCAGGATGACTTTTAGTGTGTAAAGGGCAAGCATGCAAACCTAAACTGAAGAGCTGACTGAGACTGAGACACTAAGAGGCACTGAAGATCCCTCAGACGGCAATGGATCAAGAACCATCAGTCATCAATATCTGATAGAACTGGCCTGAAAGCAGGAATGGATGTATATTAACAAATAGATTGATTTTGCTCAGACAAAATATAGAATATCTGGGTTAATACTGTCACCAATGATTTGATGATAGTTTCATTGCCATCCCAACTTTTTCAGATTTTAGGTTGGAAGAAATTTTGTACAACATGACACAACCTGCAGATTGTAACTAATAAAATTCATGCTGTCCAATACTACACAGGTACATTTAAAGAAGGAATTCACAGATTAAGTCTGCTTGCACTGAAACAATATTGAGAAGACCTAGCTTAGGACCCTGTGCATTTGACTCTGAAAATGTGATTCATATTTTACATATTGCGTAATGGATGAGTATTTCCTATTCTTCTTGGGTCTGACTGCACTGATGTTGTGCGTGCTTTTTATTTCAGATAAGAACATGTAGCCATTAGTCCCCTTAGATATTACACTGCAGTGGGCTACTACTTCTGTTACTGGGCCTGAGCTTGTTACAACTGGCTGTATCATCTGCTGTAGAAGAGAGATAGCAATGTCATTAAAGGGCAGAATGAAAGGGACATCTCAATTAAATTATGCAGATTGTAATTACTGTGGACATTGTCACTTGGTGTTTGTAGTATGAGGGCTGCTTCTATGCATGTTGGAATTCTACATCCAGATGTATATGAATGCATATAGACACTGAACAAATACACGCACAGCTGCAAGAGAGCAATACCAATTATGTCAACACTCATTTTGGTTGTTCAACAGAACTTTATTTACAAATAAATTGTTATGGTACAAATAAATCTGCAATGTAAATGAAAAAATGAAAAGAGTTTATAAAGAGGGGTGTCAGAGGGCAAAGAGCCACAGGGTGAACTTCACACACCACATATACCACATACAAGAAGAGCTATCAGATGAAAACAGAAAGGTTAGGTGGCTCGATGACTAGGCTAACATAATATTAGATATAAGTCAGGAACTACAACAAAACAAACAATAATAATCACATAGTTATATAAGGATCCAGGAAACAGAAGCTGGAAAGCTCCAGGACAACAAGGAGATGTGTCATGGGACTCAAAATTAAAAGAAAAGGAAGGGAAGAGCACAGCTAGCTGTATTTAAGCAGTCTCAATTATGAGAAGGACAATGTGGCTAACAGGCTCTTTCTAGCACAAATCATCCTGATGAAGCCCTTCCCTGGTTAAGGCATGACACTGAAACGTTACAAAAACTCAAGAATATGAGGATACTGAGGTTAGAAATAGTTTCAAATACAGGTAACAGAACAACAGGGCACAAAGGACAGGTGTCCAGAACAGTGGGGTAGCACAAATGAGCTTCAATAGGAGAGACATTCACAGAAGACATACAGGACATTGTGGTTCCCAGACGGAAGCCAGGAAATCACAATTACGTGTTGTGAGTGTTGTGGCAATACCAAAACAATGCAATGGGCTAGGAAATTACTTTATGAGTATTATTGAAAGCAGGCATTTCAGTACTTTAACGTGAGTAAAAATTTGATGGTATAACTTTCATTTCGAGGTAACAAAGTAACATTTGACCAATAATATCTATATGTTGACTTTAGTAATGAAGTTATGTACCTCGTCTGCCTTTGCTCAGGAAATCTTAGGAAAAACAAAGTTAATAAATTAAGTGAGACAAGTGAGAAAATAGAAGCACCATTATGTCTTCTGCGTAGTCTGAGTCCTTTGTGTGGAGTCTGCATGTCCTCCCAGTGTACATGTGGGTTTGCTCTGGTTGGCTTTCACAGTCTAAATATCCGTGTCAGACTGTTTGGTGTCTCTAAAATGCTCCTCATTTTGTGAGTGCCTCTGTGGTAAGATGATTTGCTGAATATGGCAATGGCTGAATTGAGGGTGGCGCTTGCAATGTGACTGTCAGGAGACGCTTTTACAGACCCTTCCCCATGATTCTGAATAGGGGGTTATTCCACAAAGCAAGCTTATAAAAGCCACGCCTATATGAGTAAGCCTCAATTAAGTTAGCTCTACAGTCCACTTCAGGCTCATTCTGTTTGACTAATAAAACACATGTGCAATCTATTCCCACTTCAAGCCACACTTGTGCAACTGAAGAATACTTGTCTAAATTGTCTAAAGAGTGAAAGTATGATTTGCAGTTTTCATTATATTTTTCATTATATTTATATAAAAGCTTGTATAAAGTGTATCAAGCCAAAAATATATTTACTTGTAAGTGATGACATTTTATTTAGTCATTAAAAAGGATTAACACATTAGTTAATAACTCAATTAATAACTGATTGGCAGTCAATGTGTATTTTTAAAAAATAATATAAATGCATACTTTTGTTTGTTTGATGGGTTTAGGTAAATGTAAGTGTTACATTTAGTAAATTTAAATTGACATTCTTCAAAAACCTTAATCAACAGAATTAGCCTTCTTCTTCAGCTTCCTGCATGGACAAGGTTTGTCCAAATACAATTGTCCAAATGTTCCTGTAGTAATTTAACAGGGCTTAATTTTAGCCTCTTAAACAAAATTACATCAGTTAGCTCACTCAGTAAGTATTCATGCAATACCCCCTAGCATACTTGGAAATAAAGTAGAGAATAGTTTACTAAACACTTGTGTGTTTCATCAAAAGAATCATTGCAGAAATTTGGAGGACAAAGTTTTGTGAATTCGATGTATAATAAAAAAAATTGAATACTGTATTTTTAAATCTACATTGTGATAGAAAGAGATCTTTCTAAAAAGCAGCCTTCTCATTAATAAAAAAAGCTTAGGGGGTAACCTCTTCTTATGCAAGGACACAGTTGACGTCCATTCGTAACTATATTATTTGAACTATAGCATTTGGAAATTGCAAATTGTTTAATAGAGTGGTGCTTGCAAGTATATTTCTGCATATCAATGGCCTATCACCAGAGTTTTCATTCATTCACTTTCAAATCCACCTAACAGTGACAAGGCAGTACCACAGGACAAAATGCAGGATAAACCCTAGACAAGGCAGAAATACCTCATATAGCACATTGCATGCTCATACACACAGCGCACTAAAGTCAATTGTGTAATCAACTAATTACCATACCTGTCTATTGTACTTGGCCATTTATTAAATGAAGGAATTTATTAAATATTACATACATCTGAATGGTAAAGGTTTTGTATCCTTTACAAATAACAGACCAGAGTCAGGTGAATTCAATTAAATAACAATTAGGTCAAGTGGTGGTATCTTTCAAACTGGGAGCTCTCAAAGTCTGATATCTACAACAAAAAAACACACATTTTGTATTGGCTTAGGGTCAGAACATTGCCTTACCAAAACAATAACTTTATTCTTCCTGTGTGCTCAGCTTTACTCTTGTTGCATGATTCACATTATCTTGAAATTTAGTTCACAGACTGATGTCTTGACATTTTCATTTAGAATTAATTTAATTTAATTTTGAATTAATTGTTCCAAACAACATGGGATACGTTTTTTTTATATAGGAATAGGGTTATTCTCTAGACACAACATATATCATTTAACAGTGGCATTAGTGACTTTTCTAGATTAATAGGAAGCATACAATTGACCAAAATGTCTTGATTTGCTAAAATAATTACCCTTATTTACCCTTATTTACTGGTACTATGGGACCTGGAAAAATAATGCAAAAAATCCCATAGCATTATCTATTTTTCATCAAGCTAACGAACACTCTCCTGACACTTACCAAAATCCAAGCTCATTACACGGTGTGCTTTATGGCCCCTAGCCTCTACCAAAGGTAAACAGTTTTGCTGGATCACGTATAGTTAGTTCAAACAAAACTTAACTAAACTAAAAGCAATGGCATAATTAATCCAAAAGATAATACGCATTAGTCTTAGTAGTGAAAGGCTAATCATAACTCAGTTTTTTTATTCTGGACTATTTAATTTAGGGAGAGTGTACTTGCAGTGGACTCACTGTCCTAATTATAAGGGGCGTATAAAGGGTGTTTGTCATCAATTTTTTGACAACTACAAATAGATGTGTCAAAGTCGACTTGCCTGTAGGCATGACTAAGAGCTTGTCAATGCAATGGCCTTGACTGAAAGGACATAAAGTCAAGTAGAGCAGATGGTATTATGCTGTTTACATCTCTACTCTATTTGCACATATCTTATTATCAGTTATGTGAATAAAGCAAAAGCAAAACGTCATAAAAATCAAAAGTTGTGAAGAACATGTTTCTGATCTTAGTGTTAATATACAGTGAGTTACTGTGAGTTACTTTAAGTTACTGATACTGTAAGTTACTGTAAGTTGCTCTTACTTTATAGCTATATTATATTATACTTTTAATTTACATTTATATTACTTTTAAGTTACTGAAATGTTTTTTCACCACATGTAACAAAGTATGTATTACACTTTATAGGTTTACATGAAACCATAGTTTGCTAATGTAACTGAATCGAATTAATCAAAATTGCCTGTGTTCCAGAAAATGTGTGAGAAGAAATTATAGCTTTTACTCCTTTTAACAATTTTAAGTAGTAAAAAGTAAGAGCTTATTCAAAAAGCTTTGTTACAGATCATTTACAATCTCTCAATGCTGTGCTTAATTCTGGCCAAGAAAAATAAATTGGATAAATTGTGAAAATTTCACTGTTGAACTAGGAGAACTTATTAGGCTACTACTAGGTGTCGCTATGCCTATGTTTAACTTAATTTGCATCTGTATACGCTCACAGTGTCTTAACACATTAGGTTGACAAAGAAAATAAAAAAAATAACATTGTGATTACTTAATTATAAAGTCACATCTTCTGTTGTTTGTCAGCAAGTGGTATGACATTTTAAAACCAGAATTAACAAGCAAAAAGGAAATGTAAAAATAATATTTAGAAGTTGAAACACTTGCCAGTAATCTGTGTAAATTGCTTAGTTTAGTGGAAAGGATGAACTTATATCCATTTGTCTAAGAACATCAAATTTGTTAAATCATCTATAGCATCGCATGTAAAATGTACACATACTTGCATGGGACTGATGTAGTTTAAAATAAAGGGTTGGTATTGTTGCCAGGAAAAAGCTATCTTTGAAAACTAACTTTGTTGCACACCACATGGAACATGCACAATCATGAAGGCTTTTTGTAACAGACAAGGGATAAGGGTCTGATTACATTTTGTAACTATGGAGACCTAACTGATACAATCATAGCAACTGGATGTTAAAATCCCTGATCAGTGCAGTGCAGAGCAGTGACAGCTTAACAAAGGTGGGATTTGAACCCTGGATCTTCAGAGCTTAACCACTCTGCCGCCACAAGTGGTTCAAAAACCACTATTTAAAATGATTAAGTGATAATGATGATAGTGTATAT
>JAUZST010013509.1:0-10986 GCA_034779995.1 Parotocinclus haroldoi
TGTAAATCGTACAATAAAGGTTTAATAAACATTTAATATCTTACATCAATTATAGCACGTCCCGTCTTGTAACATAGAGCATGTTCGATTAATCGTCCCAGCCGCTTATTAGGACCAAAACCATCCCGTCCCGATGTGGCTCCATTAACCGGATTCGACTTTATCTATACACTGGAAAAGTAACTTTCTTGCTTGCCTGTCCGGATTGTTTGCTGGATAGCTCACTATGAAAAGAGTGGGTTGATATCTTCTGGTGAGGGGTGATGGAAAAAAGAGAGTGGATTGGATCAGTGGCGTGTTTGCAGTCATTGCACTGGTTTGTTGTGGTGCAACAGGAGCCTATTTCTTAAAACTCTCTGTTTATTGGTCAGCCTCCTTGCCTATCCCATCTAAGGTCATGGCCATTGGGTAGTGACTATAATAACAGGGTTATGTTTACAAGCGTGAAGTTTCACCAGACTGAGCCCCTGCTCCTTCAATTTGACACAACCCAGTTAAGGTGGTTTGGGCATCTCACAAAAATGGCCCCTGGTCTGCTCTTAGCTAGAGCTGTTCCATGCATGCCCTGCTGGACAGAGACCCCAAGGGTGACCTAGGACCTGCTAGAGGGATTATATTTCACAGTCTGGAAGTTTAGCTTAACCGTATCAGCCTGTTGCCACCACAACCCTTACCGCTTAGAGGTTAAGATACTGCACCTCTGCCAAAGCTGCCACAGTTGGGTCCTTGAGCAAGGCTCTTAACACACAATTGCTTGGACTACATGATTGTTTTAGTTGTAAGTTGCCCTGGATAAGGGCATCTGCTTAACGACGTAAATGTAAATGTACCACGAGACACGAAAAGACGGTTCTCAGTGAAGTGAATTTCACTGAAAAAAGTGCATGGGTAACATGGGGTCCTTTAGCTGGCTTTAAAACAGATGCTGCACTTCATATTGTACTCCGTCACCCATAGTTGCTGGTAATGTTGCCTAAAAAGTTGCCATGATTCAGTTATTAAGACGCTATACAAGACGTTATAGACAAAACAAAAGAAAAAGTGCTTGATGCAGAGTGACTCGTCATTCTCATCTGATCAATCTTATAATGCATTGATTATGTTCTTATGGCTCTTCTGCTGTAGTTATCTCTCTCTCACACACATACCAATACACGTTCTTCATTGTTCAGGAATCTGAGTCAGTGCTGTCCTTCTCCCACTGGGTGGCAGGCTACTCCACAGTTTTCACATCCTGAGTACTCTTCTCTCTATTTCAAGCTCTCGGCTGCTTCTCCTGTATGTCCTTCATAGAGCAGAGACCTTCACCACACCCGTGCTGGAGTTAGTGGCAAGACTGGGCTGAGCGTCTGGACTAGTAGGAGAGGTGTTGGTGGGCGAAGTCGGGATGCTGATGATCGCCGTGGTAACCTGACTGCTGCTCTTACAGTTCAGACCTCCTGTTTCATCTGGCATCATGTTGAGACTGGAACGACTGTGGCGAACAGAGGGAGAGAGGGTCTGAGCAATGGTCATGAAACATTCTATTACATTGTCCTTTATGGAAATGTCACTGAGCCAAACATATGTCTTTGGAATGTGGGAGGAACATTTAAACATCACACATATGGAGGACATGCCATTTTAGTATTAAACAGTGCTCAAATCAACATCACTATTAACTTTTCCTTAGCATTTTACCTTAGTTACGATTAATGTTTTTTTTTTTTTTTTGCCCTCATGGTACATTGACAGGGTTTGTACTGTATTTCTACCTGAATTAGTTATTTCTACTTGAATCCTTTTTCTAATTTTAAATTCCAAAAACAGTAGTCTAACATAATGTTACATAAAATGTACTATACCTGAACCTCACTATTCCACTACAGATTGTTCTCCAAAATGGTTAGGATTGAGAATGTTTGGAAAAGTGGCACAGTGACACAATCCCACCTCTGCCAAGCTACCACAGTTGGGTCCATGAGCGAGACCCTTACCCCAAAACTGCTTGGATTGTAAGACATAAGGGGATAAGGGGATAAATAGTGCTCTAAACACTGTAACCTGAACAGTGGCCTCGTCACAGAGAAATTAAAACATTCACTTGGATTATTTGCTACATTTCTGTTTATCTACCAAATAGGTTACCTGGTATTGAGTGGTGGTTGCTCTCTACAGTGGATATGTATGGCACTGAGCTCCTGGAGATTGTGAGTGTGCGGGTGTATATGTGGGTGTGTGTGAGTGTGTGTATGGGCTGCATTAGTCGGTTGACTGCTCTTCTTCGCTCTTCGGGAGCAGCAGGATCCCATGATGCCGTCCTGGCTGGTGATAGAGGAGTTCTGCGACGGAAAACGCTGAAGACTGCTCTCTACATAACTCTGCTCAAACAGCTGCTCGTCCAAAAACTCATGGTTCTACACACAGATGGGTGGATGGTCAAAAACGAAAAGAAGAGAACAGAAGAAGAATGTAAGGCGACACCATAAGGGTGGCATATAGGGATATAGGACTGGTAGTACAGTTACCAAACTACTTAACAAAAAATGCTAGTAATGCAGATAATGCAGCTAGCACAGGAACACAGTGTTTAAAAACCTATAAAGACTCCTGCGCCAGATCCACATACTACTGTCAATCTTGATGATCCTCGTCTACACAAACAACATTTGGTCAGTGGTGTTTTTGATTGTATACCTTCAACATGTAGCCATCATTTTTAAGGAATATATATCCAGTTCTAAATAAATCAAACGTTTACTGAGAATCGTGGACAAAGTACAGTAGCACAGTTACATACGTTTATTGCTAAAGACACTTGAAAATACAGTGGTAGCTCGGTTCTCGTTAATGTTTTGTCAAAGGCTCATCAAGTGCAAAAAACAATTCAACAAAAGGCTTACATTCCGACAAATCCATCATTCGTTGAATGTACCCTGAACTGAGGAGTTTAATATAACTTATACTATATATATATATATATATGATAAAATAAAATGTAATATATATATTTTATATTTAATATATAAAATAAAAAATATAAGAAATATCATGTCATTTATTGGATGACGTATTAAAAGACGCCCAGCATATCTGAGATTACAATAAAGTGCTCAGTGGATGGCTGTTATCACTAACCCACTTCGGACTTCTGTCGACAAATTTGCAAAAATACAGGACTTTAAAACACAAGAAACACAGAGGAGATCTGCACTAAGAGAGCCATACAAAGTCAAATCGCATTCGCAACCTAAAATGCTCGTCACTGCAGAAACACCTTCAGTTCTGTGCTTCAGTTCAATTCAATTCGATTCGATTTGATTTGTATAACAAGTGTCACGAATTGTATTCTATTGTCCCTAATGAGCAAGCCAAATGGTGACAGTGGCAAGGAAAAACTCCCTGAGTTTAAGAGGAAGAAACCTTGAGAGGAACCAGACTCAGAAGGGAAACCCATCCTCATTTGGGTCAGAAACATCATTAACATTATACATTAAATAACATTATAAATAAAAACATGGAATGTGTCCTTGTAGAGATGGGAGAGGGAGCATGCATGCATTGCTTTTTCCATGTGGTCACCATTTGGGATATCAGTGTATTTTTAACATTATATTTTAACACTGCATCCATCCATCCGTCCGTCCGTCCGTCCGTCTGTCTGTCTCTGTATCTCTATTCTACGTCTCTCTTTACAGCAAAGCAGCAGCACAATATGGGAATAAGACACTGTGTGAAATGTTTGCACGCATAATTGTACGTATTTGCTTGTATCTGACCGTGGTTTTCTCTAGGCAGTGCAGCAGGTGGTGGTGTTGACGCTCTATTATTGATGGCGTTTTATTCAGATGTTGCCCTTCGCCTGTGGAGCCCTGCATTAGAGAGAACACACAGAAAACATGCAGACTTACACATATGATGCCCTTTAAGCCATTATGAGGACCTTTAATACACAAAAACAGACAGATTCACACACACACGCACGCGCACACACGCACACACAAAGTTTCGATCCGTAGTCCTTTACCTCTCACACTGAACTATAAAGAACTATAAAGCACGTATGTAATATTTGATACACTGCCGACACGTTTTCCCACCTACAAAGAATGGAGAGGTCTGTAATTTTTACAGCAGGTACACTCCAACTGTGAGAAATAGAATCTGAATCAAAAAATAAAATCACATTGCATGGTTTTTAAATAATGCATGTGTATGCCATTGCACGAAAAAAGTATTTGATGCAATCGAAAAACATAGCCTAATATATGGTATGGAAACCTTTGATTGAGGTCTGATGTTTCCTGTATTTCTTGACCAAGTTTGCACACACTGCAGCAGGGATTTTGGCCCACATCTCCATACAGGTCTTGTCCAGATCTTAGGACTGTGTTTTTATCCTTCTTCTACCTCCAAACACGGCGAGTGGAGTTTATACCACAAAATCTCTTTTTCGGCCTCATCTGACCACATGAGCTTCTCCCAATCAGTTCCTCACCTTTCTCAAAATCATCCCCACAAGGCGAGATCTTGCATGAGGAAGTTGCCTAAACAGTTGTTTCCTTCTCACCAAGCTGATTGCCTATTGTCCTGTAGCCCATCCCAACCTTGTGCAGGTCTACAATTTGTTCCCTGGTGTCCTTAGACAGCTCTTTGGTATTGTGGGGAGGCTGGAGTGTGATTGATCGATCGTGTGGACAGGTGTCTTTTATACAGGCAACAAGTTCAAACAGGCGCAATGAGTACAGGTAATTAGAGCAGAATAGGAGGGGCTTCTTAAAGAAAAAAATAACAGGTCTGTGAGAGGCAGAATTCTTGCTGTAATATCTATATATATATTACAGACCTCTCCACTCTTTGTAGGTGTGAAAGCAAAATCGGCAGTTTATCAAATACTTATTTTCCCCACTGTGTACTGCTCACTCAGATTAGAGGATACTTCGAAATGAAATATCCCATAATGAAGTATCCCCTATATTTTGTGAGCTGTGTACTTACACGGAAATGCACAGTCTCTCTCACACGCACACACACACAAACACAAATGCAAACAAACCCTGGTTAAAAGCGTTATTACTTATAGCACAAGAAAGAAAGCTGACAGAAATGACAATGTTTCAGTACCTCGTGAGACAGTTTCATCTTGTAAGGTAGTTGCTGTAGTTGCAGAGGAGAGAGGGAGATAAAAAAAAAAAAAAAACGTGAGAAGAGACGTTTAGTGATTCTGGAATGTCTTTTAGAACAGGGCTGTTTAACAATAAGTCATGGCATATGTGACAGAGTTCAAAGCAAACAGACCGTGGAACATTGCGCTATTTTCCACACGCGTGGCCTTTAGCCCGCATGCACAGTGGCTTTAAATTACACCAGTTTGACTGAACACTCATCTGAGCCACTGCACTTCATTTGACTTTCCAAACACAGCGATCACTCCCTAACGCCACACCGTAAGTTTCCAGAACCTCAGCCACACGCACATACACACATATAAGCACACAAAGTCATGATCACGAAACACAAATGCAGTACGTATAGAGGGTGAGTCAAAAGATACGGGATAGCCTTTTATTTCAGAAACAAAAGGAAAAGTGACATATCTGAATACCCCAGCAAGTAATCTGTGTCGGTGTGTTTTGGCAGTGTTGGTGTGGTGACCATACACCCTACTGAACAGTCAATGTGGGCCACTCTCATCCAGTTTGGCGTGCTTCTGTTCACGCGATGAATAAGTCACTTGCTACTCAATCGCCATAACTGAATTTGCATCTCATTTGCATAATCAAACAACTTCCTTTGACTTTTCATGTTTAATGAAATAAAATCTAATGTTTCTTATTTTAAATCGCTTCATATTCATTTTTAAATATCACCTAATTTATATATATATATACCCTGTAGTACCTTGGTTCACATCATCAATTTGTCCAAGGCTAGTCAAGTACCGAAAACAATGAATATCAATCAAATTTCTCCCATAAGGAGGGATGTAATTTGAATTAATTCGGTTCGGCATTATGCGTGTTGATGTAGTTGTAATGTACAGCTGCTCCCTCATTTGTGATGGGGCTACGTTGTGTGTATTATACAGAAATGATAACTGTTTACCAGCAGCATCATTAAACAGTGTAGTCTCCTGGTAATAACAGGTCATTTTGCATTTTAAGCTTATGCCTTCTTCAGATGGAGAGCCAGCAGTATGGTGGTTATTCTGATTCTGATTCTGAACAAATCTGGGCCAATTTGACCCACAAGCAAATTCACAAGACCCGAGTCCTGTCGAAAACTTGCTGGGTTATTTTTATAAAAGCATGGGAAATGCGGAAACAGACGCGCACAGACCTTAGCTGAACTGGGCTCTAAAAGTCATGCTGGCCTTCAACTGACAGGAACCCAATCTCAGGACACAATGCTACATGCCATTTAAGCAGAATGCAAAAAAATACAAAGCTTTAAAGTTTATTTATAATCTGAGAATCTTTAATTATTTCAAAACAAAGCAGAACTGTTTGCCTTGATCTTACATTCTGCCATCTACTGTACCTGCACAACGAATGTATATGACAGTTATTTTTTAGCAAACACAGCCATGCACAATAACAAGCAGCATGCTGGTACAGCAAAAATCCATATGAACCCCTCTCTTTTCTCTTTGCCTGTGTTTTCAAAATGCTTAATTTAGTGATTTGGGCAGGGGTGGCTGATGCAGTGGCAGCGGGTGCAGTGGCAGGCAATGCCACCCACATTTCTGTGTGGGCACAGTGCCCTTGAGCTGCTAGCAGTGTCAAGAACAGCAGGGATAATCACACACATTGTGTTGTAGGATATGCCTGTGGCTTCTTTTCAATATCTTGGAGTTATTATCCTTTTGTTGGGCAGATTTAAAGTGGAGTCAAGAAATTGGCAAAGAAGGAGCACAATGGAAAGAATTCTGATAAAAGAGGCAGTTAGGGTCATTCATTAATTCAGCCTTCCCGAATTAACCAGGTCAACTTCCTGATTTTGAATGTGACGTAATTAACCTTTGATTAGAACAGCAGACCAAAGCTGGGTAGAAGTCCTTCGTGCTCAGTCTCATATAAAACCTGAGAAACACTGCGAAGCTGAGCATATAAAAACGACCAGTTTCATTTTGCCCGTCATTACCAGGAGCAGGCAGAAAAACTGCAGATTTTACTTTTAATGAGACTTCCTAGCTCTAGTTCTACTTTCTCTCTGTATACGTGTTCATTTCTGAGTAAGAACATGTTGAAAGCTGGATGTACACTGAGAACGGAGAGCTGGTGTCTGTTTCCGTCTTCTGTGTATAGTTCTCTCAGTTCATGTATCACATGATGACTGATTTACATTCTGAAATTTAAACTATCTGAAGTGCACTTCTTCCAGGAAAATTCTGTATTGGTTAAGGGTTGATCTTTAAACAGTTCTTATTGCTGTAGCTAGACAGGCAGGCACACACACACACTTTGTCTTTCCAGCATTGTAAGGACTCTCAAACTCTCATATTCATTCACTTACCTTCTTATCTGCCTGATCATTTTACGGGGTTGCAGGAGAGCTGGGGTCTAACAGGTGGCATAGTGCACAAGGCAGGAACAACCCTACCCAGGGTGCAAATCCACGGTAGGGCACACTCACACACACTAGGGGCACTTTAGAGACACCAATTAACCAAACACGGGAGGAGACCAGAGTACCCGGAAGGGCTACCGACCAATCCAAGGTGCCACCCTCATTTCAATACTGCTTAATCCAGGGCCTAACTGGTACCACTTTTACTTGGATATTTAGCACCCCTGGTTGTGTGTTAGCTTATCCAGAGAGATTTACAATTAGTACAATCTTACAGTCCAAACAATTGTGGGTTAAAGGTCTTGCTCAAGGACCAACAGTAACAGCTTGGCAGAGTTGGAATTTGAACCCTGAACCTTCTGGTTTACAGTCCCATGCTTTATTTACTGAGCCACTGTAGTCCCGTACCACAATGGCCCACAGGGGACCAAACAGGAAAGAACCCTAGCCAGGGCACCGCTCTATGAAAGGTACCGTACATACATACACACTCATACTGGGAAACTTTAGAAAGACCAGCTGACCTTTGGTTTGTCGATTTTGGCATTTATTCCATTTCCATTCATTTTTTATATTAATGATATGTACTGAAGTGAAGTACATTTAAAACGTACCGGTTGACCACTATAACTGCGACGCATGACAATTATTACAAATCAAATGTGGTCATAGATGATATCTGTGACATTGTGGAGAAATTATTCAGTAGGTAATGTGGCTGCATCCCAAACCATGCCTTACAGACCGGACAGTTTGTCAACAACCATTGGCGGTCTTCTACTTTGGCCTATGAATTACTGTGTTAGCATGCTACAGCTAGGGCCCACACAAGCAGTGTGGATACCAATAGCGGGTCATAATCATGCATTTATTTTTTGTCAGGCAGCATTTCTCTCTGTTGCATCATGGTAAGTGAAAAATAGATGTAACAGGTCAACACAGCTATTCAAATCTCTTGCATCAGACTGTAAGTGACAGCACTACTTCACTTCTTTGAGAGAAACTCAGCACTACTCAGTATGCTTCTCTGTTGTTTTAGCAATAGTATAAGACACTGTCAATGACTGGACCCAAAAATGAAAAACTTTTTGATTTGTCACCCCATAATTCGTTCACCCATTGATCCAGTTCTCATGGATCATAAAGAATTTACAGACAGAAGCACTGTATGGAGGCGTGTATGTGTATTTGTAAGAATTGGGGTTTCTTGCCGTTAGCTCCAAGGCTTGGTTGAGCATGCCGTTGCGCTTGCTGTGCATGAAGGTGTTTGAGCTGCCCGTCTTTGAAATTCTCATTCTGGCCAATCGAGCTTTCTGTAGAGAGAAAGGAAGGAAGAAAAAAAAAAAATCAGGACTCAGGCTGCACTATCAGACTCACCAGACTGCACCACTTTGATGTTCTTATTTCCAATAAGCTTGTATAATGTTTTAATTTAAACTCTTTTTATGTGACTTTCTTGGCCTAATGACTGCCATTCTACATGCATAAAAGAGAGAAATGAAGAGACCCAGAGTCAGTGCATTTAAGGTTATCAATGAGGAAGTGGGGGAAAAAACGCTTACAAACATTATAAAACATATATCACATCTGTGCCATCAGTACACAACCATCAATTCTTTCAGACTGGTACCATTGCAGAGAAAACATATTAAGCATGCCCATGCCAGACACTGTTTATACTGAGTTTATACTGAGCTGAAAGAAGCTTTAATGAAATTGTAAATCAAATCTCCTCTGATTTGTGCTCCTGTCAAACTGCGAACAATAAAGTGTCTTATTAGTGAGAAAGAGCACTTCAAGAGAACCTTCCACGCCCAGAGAGCTTATCAGGCACATAACACATGCAGTAATACTGTATTACAGAGCCAAAAACGTAGTGCTGGCCATTTTATCCAGTACACTTACCAGAGAACTTTAGAGGAATATGGCTGCTGAATGTAGCCCATGCACTCTCATCCATATGGCTAAAGCCAATATTTGTTCAATGGCTTAGATTGATTATTGAATGCCACAGTCACAGCCTGCTCTGGCAAAACCCAAATGTGAAACTGAGCATAGATATTCAGCGCTGTTTATTGTTTGAATAATCAACGTAACTGGACACACTTGGGCAACAAAACACCCCACCGTCTGCAGTCATGTTACAATATTTTTGCTCACAAGAAAAATGGGTGGGTTCAGACAAAAGGTGCTACCTTCTGAACTATGTATTAGATTCATGTGTGAATACCTGGAAATAGAAGGTGAAATGTTGTCTCACAACCAACAAATCTTTTAATGTCAAACCCAAGTGTTTTCAGTCTACAGCAAAAATAAAAGGCTTGGCCTCACTGTTCCAATACTTTTGGAGAAGAGTCTATGTTCACAGCACATGTTAGCCTCCCTTACCATCCATCAGTGGACAGGGACGACTACGGACCACCACTGACAATTATATTAATGGGAAATATCCTCACTAAAGAAATATAGTACCAATGCTTATAATGGACATTTTAGACACGCCTGCTTTACTGATGCAGCTTGTATGTTTACAGTTACTGAATACAGTTAATCATCTAATGCACAGCGTGTTATGCTTGGCAGGAAAGAAAAACAAATGCAGAGAGCTGAATCAAAAGCTGTATGGACGAATGGACATGTAGATCCAGAGTGACCTAAAGTGGACACGATACAATTTGATCCCTGGACCTTCTGGTCGACAGTCCAGTCTCTTAACCACTAGGCTACCACAGTCCTACAATGACAAAAACAAGAACATGTGAAATGAATGTACACCATCTGAATGAGGAACTGGAAGATCTGGGTGCTATGCATGGAATGACTGGCAGCCTAGTCCTCCCACTCGACCAGGTATTGGAAGCCCTGGGTTTGCCTACTGGAATCCAGGAGCACCGTCAATTGCCCTGACTGGCAGAGGTGTATTTCGTGACAGCGGCACATCTCAAAAATAGTTGGGACGGGGCAATCAGAGGCTGGAAAAGTTAACGGTACAAAAAGAGGAACAGCTGGAGGACCAAATTGTGACTCACAAGGTCAACTGGCAACAGGTCAATAACATGACTGGGTAAAAAGAGTTTGAACAGATCATCGTCTACAGTGCATAATATCCTAAAAAGATTCAGAGAATCTGGAAGAATCTCTCTGCTTAAGGGTTAGTTAGTGGTAACCTTAGTGGTTAAGGTACTGGACTCTGAACCAGAAGGTCTAGGGTTCAAATCCAATCTCTCCCAAGTTGCCACAGTTGGGTCCTTGAGCAAGGCCCTTAATCCACAATTGCTTGGATTGTAAGACTATGTGAGTTGTAAGTCGCTCTGGATAAGGGCGTCTGCTAAATGCTGTAAAAGTAAAGTCAAAGTAAAGTCAAGGCTGGAAAACCATACTGGGTGCTCGTGATCTTCTGGGACCTTAGACGGCCCTGCATCACATACAGGCGTGCTT
>JAUZST010013510.1:0-10986 GCA_034779995.1 Parotocinclus haroldoi
ATTAATAAAGATAAAATTATTTAATATATATTATTTAATTAATTAAGTATGTAATAAAGTTTAAAAAAGAAAAATATTGGTTAGAATAGAATCTTTCTTTAAAATCACCTGAAATCCTCTGCAGCCTGAGGTTGAGTATCAGTTGTTCCAGCTACAGAGAGCGCTCTGTGAGGGTGAGAGGCTGGATCCGCTTTTGGCAGACTGTAACATGATGCCTGAGGAAGTGAAGCGGCTCTTACAGAGATGTGACTTCTCGCACCAGCAGCATGTCCTGTTTGGGATTTGTCAGCTTGGAGATGCTGGGCTGGGCAGGGTTTGCCAAGGGTACTGGAAGTAGATGATTCTGGGACCTCAGGTTTCACGATGTCCTCAGATCCTTCTACCCAGGGAATAGGCCTCTGTGGCCCAATTGTATCTACCTGGGGTGTGTTGGCAGAACTCTCTAGAGCAGGGATGAGTGTAGAGCTCTCTATGGGTGCTCTGTGTTCTGCTGATGATGCAGTAATATCAGAATCTTTGTGGTTTTGCTTCTCCATTCCTGTCTGTGGCAGAGGAATATAGCCATGAAAAATGTACAAAATGCAAAACGTCAATAATACACTGCTCAAAAAAATAAAGGGAACATTAAAATAACACATCCTGGATTTCATTGAAAATATATTCCAGTTGAAAATCTTTATTCATTATATAGTGGAATGCATTTAGAACAAAATAACATAATAAAATAATCAATGTCAATCAAAATTCTTATCTCATGGAGGACGAAATTTGAAATCATACTCAAAATCAAAGTGAAAATTAACAGGCTGATCCAACTTCAGTAGAAATTCCTCAAGACAAGTTAAAATGAGGCTTAATAGTGTGTGTGGCCTCCACATGCCTGTATGACCTCCCTATAGCGCCTGGGCATGCTCCTGATGAGGCGGTGTATGTTCTCCTGAGGGATCTCCTCCCAGACCTGGATTAAAGCATCAGTCAAAACCTGGACAGTCTGTGGTGCAACATGGTGTTGGTGGATGGAACGAGACATGATGTCCCAGATGTGCTCGATTGGATTTAGGTCTGGGGAACGTGCAGGCCAGTCCATAGCATCAATGCCTTCATCATGAAGGAGCTGCTGACACTTCAGCCGCATGAGACTTAGCATTGTCATGTATCAGAAGGAACCCAGGGCCCACTGCACCAGCATATGGTCTGAGGATCTCATCCCAGTACCTAATGGGAGTCAGGGGTCCTCTGGCTTTGATTCACAATCAGTGTTGTTTCTTAACTGGACAGGCTGATTTCACAGAAGTATGATTGACTTGGAGTTACATTGTGCTGTTTAAGTGTTCGCTTTATTTTTTTGAGCAGTGTATTTTGTCAAATATAAGGAAGTAAATGATGGTGATAGATGTTGCCTTGTTCTCTCAACCTTAATCAGAAAACATTTTTAACTTAAATGTGGAATGATAAGTCTTGGTAAAGTTCACTGGCAATCTTAATGTCAGACTATTTAAAATAAATGTTCATTGACAGGCCACTGTGCGGAAATAGCAAACGAGGTGTGCCTCGTTTGCATAAAACTCTACAGAGCAGTATCTTAACTTGTGTTGTCCTGTTAGCCAGCATGAGGACAGCTTAAAAAAGATTAACGGTTTGAAGTTAATTTTTGAACAGCCTAAAGTGCAAACAACTGCAGAAAAACACACAAATACGTGTAAAACCGCAATTCCTAAAATGTATGTGTATTATCTGTAGTCTTGTTCTTTCTTTAATGCTTTTTGAAACACCCCAGACACTCTACAGTGTGTGTCGATGTCCAAAGAATAGGTTTTATCCGAAAGATTTACACTAATGTAGTATTTTCTGACAATGCCTGCTTCACAACAATGTTTATATGTGTTTCTATTACATATTATAAAATATACTGCTTACAAACATTTAAAATTTAATATACCTGATAAAATAGCCCCTTATTTTTTGGGAATTTATTTTGTGTATATATTTCAAAAATATACTTTTAGTATAGTAGTACATGTTTAAACTTTTACTTGAGTATTTTTTGACCAGATTAATAGTATTTTTGCTTGTGTGCCACCTCTGTTAACAGGTTGATTGTTGTTTTTAACAAATAGTTCAAATGAATTAATTAGATGATAGCAGATATGTAGATATAAAGTTAGGTTTTCGCTGCTTTTGTAAAACAGATTGTCAGGACTATTTATCGGAGCAGTTACAGAATTGGCCCAGGACACAACTTTTGCATAACAGCACGAATGTGTGGTAGTAATATATGTGCTCATTGATTGGTCAAAGTGACTGCACGTCAAATAGACAACCAATCACGAACGAATAGGGCGGTACATTGTTTATGGTGTTTACAATCGCTAGTAACGGATGACTTTCTAATATCCAACATGTCTGCCTCCATAGTAAGAGCGACTGTAAAGGCCGTTAGCAGGCGGAAGATTTTGCCTACAAGAGCTGCTTTGACGTTGGTAAGTGTTTATGAATTACATGAACAGAAAAAAATATTAGTTTGGTGAGAACTACGCAGATAGCTAACTAATGAAGCAAACATAAACACGGTACCTACAGCGAGTTGATCAGGCTAGTTTAGGATAGGTTACTTCTAGGCCCTGTCTAAACATTTCGTGTTAGTTTAACTCTGCCTTCTTCTACTCTCTCATGTTTCCGTTTGCTGCATATAAAGCTCTTTAATATGGTGTGAAGCAGCAGTAGCAGTGTATGTTTAGCTTCCTTATTTAGCAGAAATGTTAACGTTTAACGCATGATATTATTGGCTAACATGAACAGTAATCAATACGTTCAGATTATCGTCTTATTAAATTAATGCATTTGATTCACACAAAACATAACTAAAACGCATTCCCTTCAATCAGTTAGTTTTATTTTTTTATTCGTCGCTATTTTAGTTTGTGACGAACATGGTTTAATCGCTATTTAGTCAAGTCCTGTTGATTTGTCTTTTTATTTTCGAATAAATCGACATAAATAGTACAAAAAATGGCAAAGACTCATATGTTATAGCTACTATCGATTGTTTTTTTTTTCCTACTGATTTTGCCATGTAATTACTGTGTTCATAATCTAGTGGCATGGTGAATTGGTGGGTAGCACCGCTGTCTCACAGAAAGAAGGGCCAGGTTCAATCCCACGGTGGAGCGGTCTGGGTCCTTTTTGTGTGGAGTCTGCATGTTCTTTTTGTGTCTGCATGCATTTACTCTGGGTCCTCTGTTCGAAGATGTTATACCTGTTAGGTTAATTGATCTTAGCTGATTTTGATTTTAGCTGCTCTGTCTAGAGAACTTTGCTAAAATTAATCCAGGCTGTTTTTCAGCACTGAGACTATGTGCAGCCTGTTCTTGCTTTTAGCTGACATATATTTACTACACATTGTTCATCCCTGTCCACGTCTCGTAATGACTCATAAAAGCTTGAGGTTTGGCATCTACAAAGGCTACTTTAACTTTAAAACTGCTGTCATGGTGGCCATTATAACAATGCATGCTTGTACCAGTGTGTATTTTTATTCTATGGTTCGTCTGATTATGGGCAAGTCATAGGAATGAAGTTGGTCAGCAGACATGCTATATTTTTGATATGTCATCTAATTAACTTAATTCATGGCTACATTAAACCAAATAAACATCCTAAAGTGAGCGATTCATGTGAGGAAACTCACATTCTCACTGAAAGACTGTATTTAATATAATGTATGTAAGATTTAACCTGGTTATTTTGAAACCAAGTGTATGTGTTTTTTCTTAGATTATATCAAATCAGTATTAGATCAGAAGATGGTACACTGTGTAGTCATTAAAGAATGGACATGGTCAGAAATATTCTGGTAGGGTATGACCTTTTAAATAAAGTTTAATTTGTATTACTTTATGTATATCCCTAACACCCTTAAACTACCAGCAGCCTGAAACATTGATACAAGGCAAGATGGATCCATGTCCAGCTTTTGTGTTGTTTATGCCAAACTATCAACTAATTTTAGATAACTGACAGTTACAATTACTGACAGATAAAGACTGAATCTCTTTTATCTCTGTTTTAATATGTTGCAGGTTGCACAATAAAACTGTTTATGTTTGATTGTAAACTGTTTCATGCAGTCTGATTTCTGTAATTGCGTGTACAAAGTAAACCCCATTTTTTTTGTTATACACAACTCAGAAAATATAGGGGATAATAGGGGATATTTTAAAGTGAATATGAAGGAATAAAAATAAGCATTTAATTTTATTTCCTTAAACAAGATCATCAGGAAAACAAATAAAAAAGTCAAAGAAAGTAGTTTGATTACACATGACACAAATCACAGCGATGAGACATGGACAGAATCAGATTGTCCAGCAGTGTTGGATTCTCTAACTACTCTTGCTCAAACTTCCAACTTCCAGCTCAAAAAGTGTAGTGGGGAGCATTGGGTGATTTGCCAGACGCCTTCCCAGTACATCCCAAGCACGTTCAGTGGGACTGAGGGATTGAATGTGAAGGCCAGTAAATGCATAAAATTTCTACTATGTTGTTAATGAGATGCAGACGGTGAGGCCTTGCATTATTGTCCATGAAAAGAAAGTTGTTTCCAACTGTTTCAGCATATGGAACCCTATGGTTCCACTATAGGGTGATCGACCTCATCTAGGTATCTGACAGCAGTCAGCAATATATTTCTGATTACATGGCTCTCGGTACGACTACCAACTGAACCCATCAGAGAAGAGGCCAGTTATCAGTTATCATGGGGCCAATGAGGATGCTCATCAGGAAATTACAGGATGTGCACTTCAGATAAGGAAACGTTCAGATACTCCAGTACATTCAGCCTTTTACATAAGTTCAGTTTCGTTTCCTGATCTGTCATGAACGAGGGGGTTGTGAATGAGTCTAGATAAATAGCACATTACTGATGAGCACTAGGGGTTTTATTGTTAACATAGCCATGTCTTGGGGTACATTACCCACCCCAGATAGACCCAAATGATTAATGCTGCTGTGCTGTTTTATATCGCTAGTGTCATTTATGATCCTCATGACTTCTTACCAAGTCACAAATATGTTTAACTAAATCCAAAAAGACCTAATTTTACCTTATTTTAACTATGTGATTTGTGGTCTAGCTGGATTTTAGAACTATATTTTAGATATTTTAACTACATTTATTTATGGACACCTAGACCTGTTCATTTTATATTATTGTTATGTTTTCATTAGTAGAGATCCCCCTCTAATCTAGTCTCCCTGGCACACATTCCAAAAATCCCGGTTTGAGTTTTAGACCATTAGAAGTTTAAGACCATTTAAAAGAATAGAATAATAATTTATTAGGCATGCCTCATTTACATAAAATTCATAAAATTTGGGGTAGAGTACTTAGTTAATTGCAATGTCTCACAGTTGGTCTGTTGTATGATTTATTCACCTCATCAAATGGCAGTACTTGTTTGTAGCTAAGCGCAAATGAGAAATATTGAACTAAAAATAAAAATAGTGTTTAACTACGCAATTAACATCCCTGCTTGTTACTTATCCTCTCTTGTATATGAAGAAGTAAACAAAATATTTTGTTCAAAATACTTTTTGAAAAAAAGAACAAGAACACAATAAGTTGTCATCAAAGCAACTAATTAAGTACATGTGATAAGTCACGTTGATCTGTTTTCCCTTCAGACACCTTCAGCTGTGAATAGAATCAAGCTGCTCTTACAACATAAACCTGAATATGTAAGTTGTCACTCAGGTTTTTATTCAAGCTTATAATGTTTTTTCTTTGCGTATGTGCTTAATGTAATTGTTTTTTTAAGCTTGGGCTTAAGGTTGGTGTTAGGACCAGAGGATGTAATGGCCTCACCTACACCCTTGACTACACCAAGGAGAAGGATAAATCAGATGAGGAGGTGTTTCAAGATGGTGAGCACAAGCATCAGTGCTTGATCATGGAAATAAAGACTGGGGGAAGTATTTGAATCCATATGATGTACAAAAAGTCTTCTGGATGCTCAGGTAGTTCAGCACCAACCAAAGTGATGCTTTTCAACCAGATTGGGTATTCCATACAGGCACTGTATCTGTGGTAATGCAGACTAGTTGGAGGATCATACACTGTGCCCTGTATTCTTTCTCATAGATGCTATACTCCCGGGATTCTGCCTAGGAAAAGTGAGGATAAAAAATTATTTCATGATGGTTTTTATGCAGAATGACTTTAAGACAAAGCAAACTAAAATTTATACTACAGTCTTTATTTATTTATGTATATGATTAGTCAAATCCCCTTTGGTAGAAATCACTCATGTCTTGCAGTCAGCAGCAATAATTTCACATTTCCTTTGGACTTTGTTTCCACTTCAAAAATATTCATAAGCCTTTCATGCAGTGCATGTTTAAGATCAACGCACGGACTTTCAATAATATTGATGTCTTGGGACAGTAAGAATTTTTCACACCCTGTAACCCCAAATAATAAATCTAAATCTGAACATCTTATTCTGAAAAGATTTAATGAAATTTTCACCTAAATTGTTAGAAAAGTATTATAAGTTACAGTGTATCACAAAAGTGCAAGATATTTAAGTATATGGGAAGTTTATAGGATGACACTGACACAATGAAAAGTAGTCTGTGTGCAGCTTATATAACAGTTTAAATTTATTCTTCCCTCAAGATAACTCAATATACAGCCATTAATGTCTAAACCACCAGCAACAAAAGTGAGTACTTAATGAAAGTTCCTGAACTGTCAATATTTTGTGTGGCCACCATTATTTTACAGAACTGCCTTAACTCTCCTGGGCATGGAGCTTACCAGAGCTTCACAGGTTGGCACTGGAATGCTTTTCCACTCCTGCATGACGACATCACGGAGCTGCCTCCTATATTCGAGACTTTGCGCTCCTCCACCTTCCTCTTGAGGATGCCCCAAAGATGTTGGGTTTAGGTCTGGAGGCATGCTGAGACATGGCATTTTGGAGGGACAATGACAAGCAATGCTCAATTTGGACATTTAGGGGTATAGTCTCTTAGGGGTGTACTCACTTTTGTTGCCGGTGGTTTAGACATTAATGGCTGTATATTGAGTTATTTTGAGGGAGGAATACATTTACACTACACTATATTACACAATACATTACACTGCATTGTCAGTGTAGTCCTATGAAAAGATATACTTAAATATCTGCAGAAATGTAAGGGGTTTACTCACTTTTGTGATAAACTGTACATATGTTTGTATAATTTGTAATAAAAGACTACTATTTATTTTAAGCCTGTACCTAATAATCCTCGTGTAATGATAATCAGATTGTTATCAACAGAAAGTATGTGTTTTTGTTCTCTTTTCAGGTGTGAGAATTTTCATTGAGAAAAAAGCTCAGCTGACTTTGTTGGGCACAGAGATGGATTTTGTCCAGACAAAACTTTCCAGCGAGTTTGTATTCAACAATCCCAACATTAAAGGAACGTGTGGCTGTGGGGAGAGCTTCACCATCTAATCACATGTGCATGCTGTATATTCAGCAGGAAATGCTGACACTCTTCCTCCACCTGATCTTCTGACAGAAAAAAATGTCAATGAAAGACTTTTAAGAGATATTCATAAGATCTGAGGATTTTTGAAGTTAGACTTCTGTGCTAGCGATAAACATAAAATGTTAATATTATGCACTGTGACTCAGTATTTATGCTTTTTATCCTTAATGTGGTGACATGGGCACTGTAGGTGAGCTTTCATTAGTTTATTTTAGGAAGATTCTGTTACCATGTAATGCTGACCTATCTGCTTTATTTTCTATATGAGCTTGTTTTATTTCATACAGAGGTTGGACTCAAAAAGAAGAAGGTCAGTGGACTTGAGTCACAATTCTTGTTGATTTATAATCCTGTTAGTGAATTACTCTGCAAGTTCCATCCATCCATCCATCCATCCATCCATTATCTCCTGCTTAATTCCTGCCAACTCTGCCAAGGGCAGGCACAACCCCAGATGGCAAAATCCCTTGCAAAGGATTGCGCCAGTCCATCGTAGGGCACACACAGTCACACACTAAGGGTCACTTTAGGGATGCCATTTAGGACCATTCTGGTCCACCCTGGGATTAACACCGGGACCTTCTTGCTTTGAGGCAGCAGTGCTTCTCTACACTGAAAGTTAAGTCTATCAAATCAAACACTCTCATGTGACCAAAATTGCCTTAAGGAGCAGTTTAGGTCCCATGACAAAGTATTAGTTAGAACAAAATAAGTGAATTATTATGAATAGTACATTAACAACATAGTAATAGAGCTAGAGAAGTATTAAAATATATTTGTATAATGTTGTTTATGCAGCACAGGACGACATTTATTTCATGCAAGAATTTGATGCAGCCTAAGCAGTAGAAAACTGGTTATAAACTGAACATGTGCACTGCCTGGCCAAAATGTCAGACGCTTATTTTTTTGTCAATGACCTTGATTGCTCTGATTATGGCACATTTGCCATGGCAACATTTATGTAATGGTGCAACATTTATTATCGTCCAGAGTTGCATGAATTTTTGACTGATACCACGACTGATTGGCTCATCACTTAATGTGCTTCCCTTCTTAACCTGATTTTCTCAGTGCTCTGAATTAGGTTAACTCCAGCAAATGAAAGTCTGATTAGCTTCACTAATGTGGTTTTCTTCTGGCCCCATGGTTGTTTAATCCCTGTCTGATTTGTTGTTCTCATCACATTGTGAGTATGAACTGTCTCACAGAGGTATTCTACAAACTCGTGGGTTCTACTGTTTTTTTTTTTTCATGATTCAACTTGATCAAGGGATTGGTGAGAAGTCCTCCCTGGTGTAAATAGCGCATTAGACAATTGGTAATCCATTTCCATTCATGTCAGCAATCTCATTTGTTTTCCTTGCTTGATGTTGGCCAATAGTGTAATCCTTTGAAACAGTAACATTTTCAACAACCTCATCTGTCTTCCAAAATGCTTATATAAGAAATAAAAAGCTGCTCACTGCATCACTGCAGTTAGGATTAAAAGAATTGTGGTAAGCTAATATAAACATATTAATCACTGCAGCAATTGTCTGGTCAAAGGCTCATTAGTATTTGTTAATTTAAATTGAAATGTGATATTTTTGATGCAGGAAGTGTGTATTTTATAGCAACGGAATGTAAAAACTCTGTCTTTTAACGCACAATAAAGTTAATATACGGAAAGGTGCCTCAGTGCTGCCTCTCATTCCTGATAAACATTTGAAGAACTGCTCTCATCTTTACTGGCTATTAAATTGGGTTGTGGTGGTTACATAAAAACAACGGTACTCCTCACAAAGAGGACATACGATGGATTTGTATCATGTCTGTGGTTGTTCCTGCACTGTGTGCCCCCAGCTAGAAGGAACTCCACCCAGACTTGCTTGCTGCCTTTTGAATCACTGACTGAAGTGAATTCTAGTGAATTAACACTGGTAAGCCAGTTACATTGGTATACTCCCAGCACAACTGCACAGTTTAAATATCAAACGTCATTAAAAGATTCCCAAATCAGGATAAAGGGCAGCACGGTGGCTCAGTGGCTAGCGCTGTCACCTCATAGCCACAAAGTTCTGAGTTTGATCCCAGGTGGAGTAACCTGGGTACCTTCTGTATGGAGTCTGCGTCAAGTCAAGTTGATTTATTCAGCACTTCTTACGATGGAGCATTGTTTTAAAGCAGCTTTACATTATTATATTATTTTAAAAGGCCAATCCCAAATTGAGCAAGCCTAGTGTGACGGTGGAAAAGAAAAACTCCCTGAATGGAAGAAACCTTGGGAGGATCAAGACTTTACCATTTAAGTATTTGCAAAACTCTGCCTCTAGATAATGTTCTCACTCTCATTATCAGCTCATATCACACCAGTTCTACTGCAGCTGCACCAGATACCTCTTTCACTTTTTAGCATTTTAAAAAGATTTATTCAATAAGCTTATTTATTTGCCATATGGGACGCTACATTGCTCCCCAAGGTGAGTAGCCATGACAACGTGCACGCGGAAGCGGCACGAGTTAGCGATGCGCGCTAAGGTACCCGGGAAAACCTCCCTGATCACGTCACACCACTCAGCAAAGTAATGGTGTGTATTATGGATGAAGTGCTCACAGAGTTTGTGGATCAGTAAGAGAAACCATCAGGGAAAAGTCTGGAGCAAAATCGAATTGTTTCTGAATAAGGGAATGATATCAGAGTGAATATGTCCACACTAAGTGATTCTGGCTTTGAAGAAGACCCGCAGAGCCCCTCTCCTAGCCCCCATCACTTTCCAGGGGCCTGGTCACAAAATGCATCCAGACTGACAGATGACCGTCATGAGACCGAGTACGACGAGATCTGCTTCCGAATTCAGAAAAACAACGAGCAGGACTTTCTTGCAATTGGGTGTTTGTCCCGTCAACCTCAGGTAAGACAAGTGTAAGCTACCAACTTTAATGTCGCTCTTATATTTTAGGATAAAAATCTTTATGTGGGTGCAGGAGAGCAGCTAGGAATGAACTTTATAGAGTGAATCCATTCCTGAAAATACATGAATTATATGAGCCCATCTGCACCATTAGAGTTTGTCTTTGAAGAACCTACATCCTATATTTTGAGAGACATTTTTAAAATTTATCTGAGACATAATGATCATGATCAGGTTGTGTGTATTGCATTTGCAATACATGTATTTTGCATTGCATGAAATAAGTATTTGATACAACAGAAAAACAGTTAAATAGAAAACTGTTTAGGAAGAGGATTGAAGATGGATCGTGGCTGGGTCTTCCAGCATGACAATTACCCCAAAACTTTTGCTATTACTAATGCATGTTAAAGCTAACCAGAACCAGAGTCAGGTAAAACATATTTTGTGATCTTGACAGAGCTAATCCACGTTACCTTCAGGTCTATTGCATTAGTTATGTATATTAGCACTTACCACAGTCCTTATGTTTATTTGTGGTTATTTGCCA